>JABXWE010003337.1:0-33917 GCA_014611495.1 Limonius californicus | reverse complement strand
GATCTCGAGGGTGAGTCGCTAATATAATTACAAAATCAAACGAACTTACCTTAAGTGATGTTCGATTGTAATTATATGAGTCGACTCACCCGAGATGATCACTCCCACCCTACCCGTTATTATTCCATAATAGCCCTTTCGCCTTTTTTTCCTGGCTTTAAATAGAATGACGCATAGCACACTGGTGGTAAGGAGGGTTGGGTACACTTTGCACTTTTTTTTGCATGCTTTAAACTTGTGGTTCGTAGTATACATCGAATAGTACTACATAGTGATCATCTCGGGTGAGTCGACTCATATAATTACAATCGAACATCACTTAAGGTAAGTTCGTTTGATTTTGTAATTCTATTTGTGATATTTAAAATTTCATTTCAGTATTTAATAAACTAATCAAGTCTGAGAATGCACACAATACAAGTTTTAAAAGCAAATACGTCATATGGCTTGATATTAATTAACAATATTATGTCACTTTTATGGATAAGGAAACAAAACTTTTATAATAAATCCATTACAACTTGTCTTTAACTCCGCCCACTTGCATTACCCAATACAGTAATTACAGGTTTAAATGACATACTTTATGCAACTACACGTCAAAATTATTTTTTATTAATTGTATTGACAATTTGCAATCGCACACAAAGGTGTGGCGAATTGGTAAACGCACTAACATTTTTGTGTTAGTAAATTTTTAATCTGAATTGATTACAAAAATAATTTAGTTCAGTTTAAATATTAGCAAACTTGTAAAGAAGTACATTTTTGTACAATTTCATTATTTAAATTTATTAGAGTATACATGCCCCATTTTTGTGATTGTTTGTTGGCCATGAGCAATTGGCGAAATTGTGCCAATATATAGATAGACTGCATCAAAACAGATGAAGGTGGCAATGGCAATGTAAAACTAACTACTGTTTCTGCCTGCCTAAAAAAAAAACTGATAACAGTTCGAAGCATGTGTATTATTGCATCATACGGTGTGACGTTTCTCTACTATAAGTACGCATTTATTTAAACTTTTCGAAAGCAAGAAATAATAAAAAAAGAAAATGTATGGAGTGGTCCATATAATTTGCCCGGCTACTTTAGTTATGCAATACAATTTACATACTTCTTTCACCTTATACTTATACTGGGTAATTTATGGGAGAGTACGATTCTACAAATCGAAAAATAGGCAACCCAAAATACGTATCACAAGATACTGCAATATCTTGATATGCTTAACAGTTTACAGGCTTAATTAAAGCCTAGAAAACTCAAATTGTTATTAATATGATATTTGAAATAAACTTAGATATTTACCGATTAAAGTTTATTGTTTTCATTTGAACTTACTTCATTAAAAGTTAAATAGAATAAAATACTAGACATAACGAACATGCCTCTGTTATTCATAAGACTGTCACTAAGAATTTAGATATCGCAGTACCTTGTGATATGTATTTTGGGTTGCCTTTTTTTCGAATGGTAGGCTCGTACTCTGCTGCTAATCATTCCATATATTAATCTGCTTTTCATACGAAGAAACGTGTTGCGTTTGCGATTCATAACATTGTCACTGAACATTTAGATATCGCAATACTTTGGGATATGTATTATGGGTTGCCTATTTTTCGTATAATGGGCTCGTACTTTGCTGTTAATTATTCCATATATTACTATGCTTTTCTTACGAAGAAGCGTGTTGTATCTGTGATTCATAACACTGCCGTTAAAAATTTAGATATCGTGCTATTTTGTGATATGTATTTTGGGTTGCCTATTTTTCAATTGGTAGGCTCGTACTCTGCTGTTAATCATTTCATATATTAATCTGCTTTTCTTACGAAGAAATGTGTTGCGTCTGTGATTCATAACATTGTCATTAAAAATTTAGATATTGCACTATTTCTGATATGTATTTTGGGTTGCCTATTTTTCGAATGGTAGGCTCGCACTCTGCTGTTAATCATTCCATATATTAATCTGACTTTCTTCCGAAGAAACGTGTTGCGTCTGTGATTCATAAAATTGTCACTAAACATTTATATATCGCAATACTTTGTGATATGTATTTTGGGTTGCCTATTTTTGAAATGATAGATTCGTACTCTGCCGTGAATTACTCGGTATATTAATCTGATTTTATTCCAAAGAAACAACAACAACAAGGTGCTAGGATCCCAAGTAACATTTTTATTGTTTGAAGATTAATAGATACACAATATATGTAATTTGTGTTGCATATACAAAATACTATCGTGCACGATTCTTTTGACTTATCACTTTCATTATTTACACAATGTATTCACTTAACAATATTAGAATCATATATGTTGTAGTGTAATCTTACATGTTTGAAAAATTCCAGGTTCGTCCTGCTGGCATAATTTTATACTACACAATTTTTTGATAAATCTTTAAAATTTACAAATAAAGTTGTACTACTACGTTTTTATGAATTGCTAAATATGATGACGCAGAATGATGTAGAAAATATAAAAAAAACAGAAGTTACTTTAACTTCTGCAAACTGTATTTCTAAAAACATACAGGGTGATTCACGGAAAAGTATGAGCCTATCATTTAAAAAATAGGCAACCCAAAATACATATTCCAAGATTATGATGAATTAGAGATGCCTGTATGGCAGTTTACTGGCTCATTCAACCCAACGAAGTTTGAGCAATATGATATTTGAAATATTTAAAGTTAGATATTTATAAATAAGACTTGATTGTATTCCTTCTGACTTGCTGTGTTATAAACTTCAATAGAATAATATTCTAAATAAACCAAACCGGCAGCTCCGATTCATAATATCGTAAAAAAAATTTAGATATCTCAGTACCTTGTGATATGTATTTTGGGTTGCCTATTTTTAACGAATGGTTGGTTTGGATTCTTCCGTGATATACGGACGTTCAGTACTTATTCTAACTGTTGATATTTGGGCACCCTGTATGTTGATAACAACGTGAGAAACTGTATAGGAAAACGTATCAGTCCGACTTTTAAACCTGCAGGTGATAATTTGAGTTGGTTCTCTTGAGCTTTATATCTCTTGTGCATAAAACTAGCGGCGCTAAGATAATAACGTGTGGGAAAATCGGTAATTGTTGGCATTATCATGTAAATGTTTTCTCTTTAACCTAACAATTCTGACAATTTAATATCTACAACATGCACTTCAACAGAAATAACGTGTTTCCGGCTGGAACTTCACTTCCTCTAATCTAGCAAATTAAATATCAATAACAGAACTTATCGACGTATACACAAGCATTCGTTGGTATATTCCGATACAGAGGAACTCAAAGTTCAAAGCAACAATAAATTATTAATCGGCTGAAAAATTATAATCGAAGAAACTACATCCAAAGAAAGTCGCAAAATCACGTGTAAATCATATACAATATAAAATCGCGGAATAAACATTATAACCCGACAGTTTGCATTTATTATAACAAATTTCACACGGCAAAAGGAGAGAAATCGACGGCAATAAAACGGAATAGACTGTAGAAATTCCCTAAAATTTTTCTGTCCGAAGTGCAAAATGACAACAATTTATGCAACCGCTTTCCGGATTCTTTAAATTTTAGCTTTCTAAATTTTTGCGTAAATAATAATTATTACAACATTTCTAGCTCTACAACAACGAAGTATTTCGAAAAGTTGCATTTAAAGTGAAATTCTAGGGATGAAACAATAGCGTAGCAAAAATATAAAGCAGTGGTATTAAATTCTAAAATTTAGGCAGCAAGCCTAATTATACAAAAAATAAACTTTAGAACACGCCTTAAACTATGGTTTTCAATTTCAAATCCCCTCTACTTTTCTACTAACCCGGGAGGGGGTGTTTTCAGCAAGACGGGGTTCACTTGTTGGGTTTTTAAAATTTTAATGGGCGAGTTTTTTGAAATGTTTTTAAAATAAATTCTGTCCGGCAACAAAAATGGTGCTTCCATGAAGTTACCAATCATATAAATTAAAAAAAAACAAACAACTTACCATAGCATCAAAATAAAACTTCTCGAACTCCTTCTCGATATCCTTGACACTCGCGACGTCCACAGCAGTCCGGAGTAAAATAGCTTGAGTTCTGATGGTTTCATCTCCGACCTTGCGAATCCACGCAAGTAGCTGTAGGAACAAGAGATAATGGGTTTATTAAAAATTTATTAATTTTAATTTCCACCCATACAATCAGGTCATTATAATAAGTTATGTGAGAAATTGTAGATATCATTAAGGCGCGTTTCTCTCTAACACCTCCGTAATGAGCGCAAAAAATGCAAATAAACAGGACTGACTCAGTTCTAGTAGTAAAATGATCATTTAGGCCGCCAATTAACAATCAAAAGAAGTAAATAAACTAACAATGCAATTATTGACCTAGTTCAGCTTTTACAACTTAGAAAAGAAGACTTCAAACAGTCTGAGCTTCCCATTCGTTGGATCGGAAAAACTGAAGAAAAACTGAATCAGGAAGATGCACGTCTTAACACTGTCGAGCACGAACTGAGACTGAACTTTGAAAGTAATTTCATAGAAAATTTGCTTAATGCAATAAAAGTCTAAGGTGTAAATTTGACGTCAATTACTGTTAATTAAACCTGACACTTCAGACTTTGAGACAAAATGTTTTTATATTTTAATTCCAAGAATGCAAATCAAAGCCGTGTGCATTAATAATACATTGAAGCAGATACAGTTGTATGTTTAACAAAGAAAAACGATATCGCTCTTTATAAACAAGTAATTATAATGAAGTTGAAAACAAAATAATAAAACTCTACGAATTTGTTGTAAATTAATCATCGAGAAAAATTACAAGCTGAACAGAACTGATAATGAGAAATTCTTCGTACATCCAAGCACAATGGTTTGTTTATGGACGATAGTAGGATTAAAATTACGGTCTTCAACTAGTTATTGGGAGCTGGTAACCAAATTTGGAATGCACATAGTGTAAACAATAATGATAACAATTAGATGTTTGACCTTGGTATGTCCGATAACAAACTGAGAGTAGTAAAATTATATTCATTTTAATGAATTTGGTCTTTACGAGCTTGTCGAATGGGCAATGAAATTGAGATAATTCGAATTTGTAACGCATCTGTATACAATAAATATTGAAGTTTCGGCAGAAATTTTAGATAAAAACTACATTATCTGTCGGGGATTTCCTTAAACGTGAATAACTTCAAGTAGTGACCTAATATAAAAACTACGAATTTCGTTTAAAGAAGGGTCAAATTTAGACAAAAGCCAAGAAACCACCGCCGCGTTAATTACACGCAATTCTGTAACTGATTACAATCTAAAGCCCACATAACGTTAAATGCAACCAAGAAACAGAAAATGACGCTGAAGGCTAGATTTAATTATCTCGACTTATACTAATTCGTGTCTACAAGGCATTAATTGAATGGATTCATGTCTACTTATAACTGATTTAATTGGATGAATATATTCAACTTAATCAACTTAACGTAACGTTTTATTTAAGTGTTTGTACTTTTACTAGCACCGAACTGAAAGTTTGCTAGCAATACATTATGGATCGTATGGAGAGATAGGTGTACGCTCACTAGGCGATTTTTTTGTATCCACAAATGCATTATTTTCTAGCCGCTGGTCTTTGTAATTTCATACATTTGGAATTTTACAGTGTGCCGTTATACAGCGTGAACCAAAAAAACGTACCCCTGTTTCAAGTGTGTAATCTGTACATAAATTGAAGACGAAAAACCAAATAAAATTTTTCTCTAAAATGTATGGCTACAAAGCGATAGGCCCTCAAAGTTGAATTTTGAAAATCGTTTTTCGCAAATAACTCGAAAACCTTTAGGAATTTCAAAATACTCTTCCCGATGACAAATATCTCTCTTTTGACGAGAATTTCTCTGGTTTGGTTGGATTTTCCATGAATGGACTGAAAGTATTAGTTTTCACATTGTTCCCTTAGACTTTCTATTCCAACTTTTGCGTGTGATTTTTCTCGTATTTTGTTATTTTTTTGGGTCTGTCATTCAATATTCTTCAAATTAGTCCTCTTGTTTGAAGTTGATAAAGTGAACAGTTTACGAGTTATTTGAAATTTTATTAATAACGGTCAATTAAATACTATCGCACTAAACTTTGGCAAGTGGGCCGTGGACACCAAATCAACACATCAAATTATCTAGCGGTTTGTTCTGGAGTTTATTAAATTAAACAAAGTATTAATTAACAAATAAATTAGTTGATTAAATGTTCGAACTGTACACCGTCAACTTCTATGCATTTACAAATTCTTTTCATGATTGACTGACGTACGTTGTAAAATAATTGCGGATCATTTCTTATTAAATTAGAGCAATCAACAATTCGTTGCTGGAGGTGTTGGACGTTTGTAATTGGCACTGAATACATCATGTCTTTCAAACGACCCCAGAAAAAAAAATCCAAAGGGTTTAGATCCGATGAACGTGCGGGCCAAGGAATCGGTCCTCCACGCCCAATCCAGTTTGCATTAAAAGTTCGATTCAATGACCGTCTAGCAGTGAGTGCAAAATGAGAAGGTGCACCATCGTGCATGAACCACATCCGTCGCCTAACACCTAGAGGGACATCTTCTAGTAACTCGGATAAATGATTATCCAGAAAATTGGTGTATGAATTACCATTTAAACGTCGTGGCAAAAAGAATGGACCAATTAAATTATTTCCAGTAATACCAGCCCATACATTCACACTGAATTGCTGTTGATGTTTGGTTTCAATGAAAACGCGTGGATTTTGATAATCGTAGTAATGATTGTTATGGAAGTTAAAGTTCCATTCCTTGTGAAATCTGCCTCATCAGTGAATTAAATGATAGATTGATAATTATAATCATTATTGAATTTTTGTAGGAACCAACGTGAAAAGTTCACTCTTGCTTGAAAATCATTAATAGTCAAACCTTGCACGATGTTCAAACGGTGTTCAAAATTCAACTTTGAGGGCCTGTAACTTTGTAGCCATACATTTTAGACAAAAATGTTATTTGACTTTTCGTCTTCAATTTATGTGTAGATTACACACTTGAAGCACAGAATAAATACCTACATTTATTCTGTGCTTGAAGCAGGGGTACGTTTTTTGGTTGACGTTGTATACAGGGTTGCTCATTAGTTCGGCAAAGTTCAATATTGACATTATTAAAATGATTTGGAAGTTTTTCTACGCTTTAAAGTGATGAAGAGGCGGCTTTGGGCTAGAGGTTAGCGCGTGAGACTTCTACGCTAAAGGTCCTGGGTTCAATTCCCAGTACCGGAACATCGGATTTTTAACGGCCGTTCTCCCTCGCAAGGGCAATGCCAAAACAGCGAGGTATTCTACCTAGTAAATCTTCTCTGAAGTAGAAGTGGTTGCACTTCCCGTGGTTTCCACATTAAGCCGTAGATCCTGTATGTCTGTGGCACTCCAAACGCGCAACCCGGACATACGAGAGAAGGTCGCTACGTCTCTTAAGAGATAAAGCACTCGAAGAAGAAGAAGAAGAAAGTGATGTGGTTCCATAATGCGCATATTACAAAAATATCGCTATAGCGGAGCATCTTCGAGTTATTATTTTTTTTATTAGAACACCCCGTGTATTTAGAATTCATCCTAAAACTATCTTTCCAACAATCTCATGTTTTTTGATTTTGTATGAGGCGTTGCCGAGTTTATCTATATGAACATTTTGGCCGGCACAAGGTTAAACGAATTAATTCAGCGAGTGAGCATTACCATTACTGAACAGTGAACAATACATATTTCGCGATTACTATATCGACGCTATCACCAAATATTAATTTTATAATACACGGTGTTTTTTATACCAACACAAATCTATTTAAAAAAGAATTTCTCAATTTTATCGAATAGAACACTGTATATTATTATATTTTTGAATTGGCACGTTAATTGTCTACAATTTTTGCGAATATTTTCAAAGATATTTCTATTTTCATTACAAACCGTTGAATTACTAAACTTTTTATGTCTATCTAATTTAGTAGCCATGATTTTGACGTAAAGTGACAACATTGATTATTTATAACATTGATAGAAAATAGTATATTATTCAATGGGCGGTAATGTAGGCGATAACTCGCGCGGAAGTAGTTTGCAGCACGAGCCGCAGGCGAGTGCCGTAATCATCCAAGTGAGTTGTCGCCATTACCGCGAGCTGAATACTACACTTTATCCAGGACTAGTAAATTGGATTTCCACTACTTAAATGTTATAATTTTCATAAGAATTGCGAATTAGTATTGGGTCATTTCAAAATTTATGATAGATATAATTTTGACAAGTGAATATATTTTCATTGTCACTCGGTTGATTGTCCAATGTTTTAATTGCACGTTTGTAATTGGTTATCAAGGCGGAATAATAACAATTCTATTTTGTGGTTGGTTAAACAGTGTCGAGTAATGAGTTACAACTCAACACCTGTGGATAGTGATTCATACGAAAAATTGCATGGTAATGAGTGTACTATTTAGTAGTCGTGGATAAACAATTTTATTTTAATTCAAGTATTTATTTATAACAGATGTTCAGTTAGACCTTTGTTCTGTACAACACGCATGTTCAGTCTTTTTAAAAACAACCTATTTTCTGCCCGCAACGACTCGACGGAAATCATTTCAAAAGCACCTATTCTGTATTGTCAATGCATGGATCTGGTACATACTATGTTTTGTATGTCCACGTAGAAAAAAAATCATTTTCGTCAAGTCTGGTAATGTAGATGACCAATAATGGGACCTTCGCGACCTATACACTGTCCCGAATTCTTGATTCAAACCACTAATGCGAAATGTGCTGGAGTACCGTCGTGCTGGCACCACATGTTTGCCACTAAATTTGGAGGGACATTTTACAGGAGTTGAGGCAAATTATTTTGCAAGAAATGCAAATACAATCGAATTCCCATATAGTAATTTCATACATATGGAATTTTATAGCGATAATTGCGCCTTTATATACAGGGTTGCTCATTAGTGCGGCAAAGTTCAATATTGGCATTATTAAAATGATTTAGAAGTTTTTCTACATTTTAAAGTGATGTAGTGCCAAAATGTGCATATTATAAATATAATTTTAAATATACGGGGTGACTTGCTATAGCGGAGCACCTTCAAGGTATTGTTTTTAAATAAAACACTCTGTATATTTTTACATTATTGAATTCGGCGTAAAATTACCTTTACAACAATGTCCTGTTTTTTGATGAGCCGTTGTCGAGCGACTAAAACCACACAACCGCCAAATATTAATTTTATTGTACATGGTGTTTTTTATACTAGCGCACGTTAACTCTCCACAATTTTTATTATGCCTATTTTATTTCTATGTGATCTAGTAGCCATAATTTTGACATAAAGTGAGTGAGGATTGGAAATAGAAAGATCAACTCCTAACTTTTTTCTAAAACCTATTGTTCACCGACGAGTCAACCTTCGCCCAAAGTGGTACCCAAATCGGCATAATACGATTCGTTATGCAATAAAAAACCAAAGAATTTAAGTTGATGGACAACGAAAATAAACAGCAAATGTTTGGGGAGGTATTGTAACTGATTTTATGATTGAGTCTCATTTTTTAAATAGACATTTGAATGGTGGACCAAATAGTACAACTCCCATATAGTGAACCCCCATCTAATGATATTTTCTTGCAAAGATCTTGACCTTCAGACTCAATTTTCATGTAAAAATACCTCTAAATTATGATGTAAAGCCTCCATATTGTGATGTTTTTCATTCAAACTTTTACCATGTTGGTCAGGTATATAGATCAAATTTCGAGTGGATTATGAAATAATACATATTTCTAATTTGTGTTTTTCCAAGAATCTTTTGTGTTCTTGGTAAAGTAAGTTGTAAGCGGATTATGAAATGTTCACAAATTTCATAGAAGAGGCTATTGCCTTTGTACAGCTGATTGACAAGATTTTAATCATGCTATTTGGATAATATTCACATCCCTTAAATCCAGTTTTTACAAAATGGCATACAAAAATATATGAGCGTTGGAGGTAATTTGAAGGTGTTGGAAGACAAGCGTCAACAAAAAGATGTCGCCGCAAAATTTGTAATGCCGCCAACGGCGCGTCGGTAATCTAACATATTCAGATTTATAATCAAATTATCGCTTAAACTGGTATCGACTGTCAAACATATTATCTTAATTTAGTACTTAAACACGAATTCTATATAGTGATTGATTTTGGGGTACTACCCAGCGTCACTATATGGGAGTTCGACTGTATTTGTATTTCTTGCAAAATAATTTGCTTCAACTCTTGCAAAACGTCCTTCCGAGTCTAATGACAAACATGTGGTTCCAGCACATTTCAAACTAGTGACTCGATAGTTCTTGAATCAAGAATTTGAAAACAGCTGCATAAGATCGCGGCGGTCCCATTTATTGGCCATCTAGATCGCCCGACTTGATGAAAATTGATTTTTATTCCTAACGTGCAATTAAAAGATTGGACAATCTATCGACTAACAAAGAAAATAAATACTCTTGTCAAAATTATATCTGTCATACTTTCTGAAACATCACAATACTGATTCACAATTTTTATGAAAATTATAAAATTTAAATAGTGCAAATCCAATTTACTAATCCTGGATTCAGCTCGTGACAACGGCAATAACTAACTTGCATGATTACAGCACTCGCCTGTGGCTCGTGCTGCAAACTACATTCACGTAGGTTATTGTCTACATTACCGCTTGTTGAATAATATACTATTTTCTATCTGTCATGTTGTCAATTTATGTCAAAATCATGGCTAAAAGACAAAAATAACAAGTTTAATAATTCTACGGTTTGTAATGAAAAAGTAGAAATACCTCTGAAAATATCGATTTAAGGTATAGACAATATTCGTAAAAATTGTAGACAATGAATATGCCAATTCAAAAATATAATAATATACTGAGTGTTCTCTTGTGTTATAAAATTAATATTTGGTGGTTGCGTCGATTTAGTACATCACTTGGCTACATAACCGCGAAATATGTATTCTTAATTAACCGTAACATACACTTACCGAATTAATTTGTTCAACTTTGTGCCGATCGAAATTTTCACATAGATAAACTCTGCAATGCCTCATACATAATAAAAAAAACATGAGATTGTTGAAAAGATAATTTTAGAATGAAAAAAAAATTTTAAATATACAGGGTATTCTAATTAAAAAATAATACATTGAAGATGCTCCGCTAACCGCGTCACCTTGTGTATTTAAAAATATTTAGAAAAACGAGGCAAGATTTATGGTTTATTAGAGGAATGAAATTTGGAATTTTAAACGTTTTAATTACTTTGCGGAAAACATGCTGTATGAAACGTTATGTTTATTTAGACTAAAATATCCATCAGTTTCAACGACAATGAGCTATAAATTTTTTCCAATATTCTCTTCACAATTAACACTTTAGATTCTTTGATGAGATTGATTGAATTCCGAATACAATGGTGCTAAAAAAAGCTCCTACGATGACTAAAATATTTATATTTTATAACACCTTTTTATACTGGCATCCTATATTTAACTTATCCCAAACAACTCGCTTATTGTTATTTAAATCTGATTGTTTATTATTGTTATAGTTTTTTTTTTGTAGTGGTGACAAGTTTGACCAAATTGGCATTCTTATTTGGCTAAAAAGGTGGGCAAAAAGCAGCATGCCTAAATCGGGCTCTTTTACTATTGTAGTATGGAATTTGCATGTTTTGAGAATGCAGACTTTATTTAACAAATTTTATTATTTTTTTTGCTATAACAGGTTGTATTTTACTGCTGGGATACAAAAGCCACAGTTAATGGATTAGTTAAGTGATATTTAAAAAGAGCTTGACGGTGCCTTTGTGTTAAACCTGGAATTGTTGTACAGCGTTGTTATACAAATTTTCACTGGCGGCGTATGTTGAATCAAAGCCAATAGATAGCTACTTCTACAATAAATTTATGGCATCCACAATATATTTTTTACAAAATATATTACATATTTCGTTAATTTGAAACGTAAAAAAAGCTTTGATTAGATTTTCTGGTAAGTTATAATGTTTTTTGATCTGGCAACAATGCCTATGTTTACGAGTACATACATCTGTTGTATGCTGAATAGGCTTTAATTAATAATTCTTCCATTGACTTACGACATTTTCAAAAGCGACAAAGCAGTGAATTAATATACAAGTATTTAAAAATATTATGACTGTGGGAAAGCATATACTTTTTCTTGTTTCTGTTATAGGCTGAATAGGCTTTAATGAATAGTTCTTCGATTGGCTTAAGCTATTTATCGCCTTGAGAAACTTGTGACGTAATTTTGTGTCAACAATTCCGCAGTTTAAAAATATTTTGTCTATAAAAATGTAAATATTTTTTCTCGTTTGTGATATGCTGAATAGGTTTCAATGAATAATTCTTTGATTGGCTTAAGCCATTAATAACCTCGACAAACTAGTGAAGTAATTTTATATTCCTATTTAAGTAATTTAAAATACAGTGGCTGTGGGAAAGCAAATACTTTTTCTTGTTTCTGTTATACGCCGAATATCCTTTAATGAATAATAATGAATTATTTGATTGGCTTAAGCCGGTTAACAATCTCGACGAACTGGTGAAATAATAATATATACCCATTTAAGCAATTTAAAAATATTATTCCTGTAGGAAAGCAAATACTCTTCCTTCTTTCTGACAAAGGCTGAATAGGTTTCAATGAATAATACTTCGATTGCATCGAGCCATTTACAACCGCGACAAACTAGTGAAGTAACATTATATAATCATTTAAGTAACTTAAACAAATGTTGGCCAGGGAAAGGCAAATATTCTTTCTTTTTAGGCTTAATAGGTTTAAATGAATAATTCTTTGATTGGTTTAAGCCATTGACAGCCTCTACAAACTAGTGAAGTAATTTTAAATCCTTATTTACGTAATTTAAAAATATTATGACAGTGGGAAAGCAACTACTTTTTCTTGTTTCTGTTACAGGCTGAATAGGATTTAATGAATAATTCTTTGATTGGCTTAAGCCATTAACAACCAAGCCATTAACAACCTCGACAACTATTGAAGTAATTTTATATTATTACTTAAGTAATTTAAATTTTGGCTACTGCAAGGCAAATATTCTTTCCTTGTTTTAGGCTTAATAGGTTTAAATGAATAATTCTTTAAATGGTTTAAGCTACTGACAACCTCTACAAACTAGTGAAGTAATTTTAAATCCCTATTTAAGTAATTTAAAAATATTATGGCTGTGGGAAAGCAAACACTTTTTCTGGTTTCTGTTATGGGCTGAATAGACTTTAATGAATAATTCTTTGATTGGCTTAAGCCATTAACAACCTCGACTAACTAGTGAAGTAATATTACATTCTGATGTAAGTAAATTATAAGTATTATGCCTATAGGAAAACAAATATTCTTTCATCTTTCTGATAAACGCTGAATAGGTTTCAAGGAATAATTCTTTGACTGTCTTGAGCCATTTGCAACCGCGACAAAGTAATTTAAATACGTTTTGGCTGTGGCAAGGCAAATATTCTTTCTTTTTTTAGGCTTGGCAGGTTTAAATGAATAATTCTTTGATTGGTTTAACCTATTGACAACCTCTACAAACTAGTGAAGTAATTTTAAACCCCTATTTAAGTAATTTAAAAATATTATGGTCACGGGGAAGTAAATATTTTTCTTGTTTCTGTTATAGGCTGAATAGACTTAAATTAGTCTTTCTCTGATTGGCTTAAGCTATTTACAATCAATCTGGACGAACTAGTGAAGTAATTTTATATCGTCATTTAAGTAGTTTATAATTATTATGGCTACGGGAGAGCAAATATTATTTCTTGTTTCTGACAAAGTCTCAATAGTAGCTAATGAACACATCTTTCCTTAGTTTAAGCAAAGAGCAGTATATTTATATACTGCTCTTTGGTTTAAGCCATTTACAACCGTGAGCAAGCTGTGACGTAATTTTATATAACTTCCTCTGCATTTTAAAAATTTAGGTCTATGGAAAAGGAAATATTATTTCTTGTATCGGCTATTGGCTGAATAGGCCGTAATAAATATTTATTTGATTTACTTAAGCCACCTTGAGCAAGTAGTGACGTAACTTTGCATACTAATAATCTAATTAAAAAATATATCTATGGAAATCAAATATTCTTTCCTGCTTCCGATATAGGCTGAATAGGTTATACTGAATAATTCTTTGATAGAATATTCATTTTCTATTCGCTTTTGAAAATGTTATCCTAGAATTATCCTTTTGGGGATAGTTCCATGTTTTTGGATTCCCTTTCGTTCGGAATATACGTACGCAAATTTATTATAATTAATCATAGAGTAGCGATTATTAGGAGAAAATTGTAAGTAAATGGCATAATGTGCAGTGAGTAAATATTTTTAAATGTGATGTTTGATGTGGAAACCAAAGATATGGTTAATTTTTGATTACCTTGTATAAGCATTGAATATAATTGAATTTGTAATTACATATAAAAGAAAAAAATCTACTGCACCTTTTCAAATATACATTTTCTTTGTAATTTTTTTTTATTTTGTGGCATGAAATCCACTAATTGATCAGTTTTCGATATTATAAAATATTAATAGTAGAGTGCACTCAAGTAAACCACTGTATTGTATGAGTGCTACACATTCATAACATTTTGTAATTGAAATCAAGGATATTTAAATCTAAAAACATGAACATATCGATTAACAAAACAAAGATTCTACTGTTACTTCCCTTCCATTAAACATGAAGTTCTATAACACAGATCGAAAAGCGTGACAGGAAAATTGAATACATTTTAAGAGCAAAAAACCAAGCACTCATGGAGTGCATTTGGAAGACCGTATTTGTAATGCACTGCTTTTACCGCGTGCTAGGATTTTAAATTAATATAATTTCCAGCCGAGTGTAGTGCAGTATGTTAATTGCACTTTATTATTCATTACAGTTTTGTCGAGATTTTTAGGTCAGGACGTTTACTTCCGCGAAATATGCACGTCTTGATGCCGCGACGTTCGAAACAGCATAGTCGGCGTTCATTACATTAAATGTACATCAGTGAAATTAGCAATGAAAAGTGAGGAACGAGGGAAAAGTACGTGACTAGAAAAACAATGCACAGGTTGTTAAACGTTCTCTTCCACTGTTCTCTAAATTGAATGTCATTTGAGATTAGATCACACACAATTCAAGAAGTTCCGAATGAAATTTCCGAATGCAATTTTATTTGTGTTTGTTTATTTCCCTACATCGCTGGCAAAGACGGTCCCATGTTGATGAAATTGGATTATATAGAAGTAGAAAATATTCTTCGTTTTATTAAATTGAGTTAGTATAATATGCAACCAACCCTACATATGACGTAGAAGATGCACATATTATGGTTTATTTTTTACCGGATTCAGATTAAACTTCGCACTTTGATTAAAACGGAACATTGATATGTAGAAAATAACATTCTGTGCTTAATTCTTAAAATTGAGTTAGTAGAATATGCAACCAATCTTACAGATATTTAAGGCACGCGGACTATTGTCCATTTATTTCATACATGATTGAGAACAAAACTGGACGCTTCATTAAATTGGAATATACAAACGTAGAAGATAAAATTCCAACTATATTTTTTGTAATAGGACCAATAGACTATGCAATCAAGTCTACAGACAGCTGAGGCACATGGTACTTTGGCCCGTTTATTTCCTACATCAATGAGAATAAGTTTTGACTTTTGATTAACTTGGAATATACAAAAGCAACAAATAATCTTTGAAATAGACAGTAGAGTATGCAACCAAACTTACAGACATCTAGGCGACACAGACTAAAATCGGTTTATTTCTTACATATTCCAGAATAAGTCTAGATATTTGATGCAATTGGAACATGCAGACATATAAAATTAGCACATGCATTTAATTTTTAAGACGTAGCCAGTAAAAAGCAATCAACTCTACATCTGAGTAAGGCCGACCGTCTACAGGCCTAATTTCCATTCATGTAATTCAGACAACCCTCGACTATTGATGAAATTGAAATATATAGATCTAGAAAATATCCACATACACGTCGCTTTTTAAATCGAGTTTGTATAATATGCAACCAACCTTACACATGACGCAGAAAATGCACATCTATGGCTAACTCATATTTATTTTATTTCGGATTCAGATTAAACTTCAAACTTTGATTAAAATGGAAGATTGCGAAGTAGAAAATAACATTCTACACGTAGTTTTTAAAATTAAGTTAGTTGAATATGCAAGCAATCTTACAGATATCTAAAGCACGCGGACTATTGTCGATTTAGTTCCTACATGGCTGACAATAAAATTCGGCATTTCAGAAACTTCTATCTTTAATATTGTCGATTTAGTTTCTACATGGTTCACAATAAAACTCGACATTTCATTAAACTGGAACATACACAAGTAGAAGATAAATATGCATCTTTATTTTTTGAATAGGGCCTATAGACTAAGCAACCAAGTCTACAGATAGCTAAGACACGCGGATACTATGGCCCGTTCATTTTCTATAACAATTAAAATAAGTTTTGACTTCTAACTAACTTGAAATACACGAACGAAACAAATAAACTTTGAAATAGAGCTAGTAGAGTATGCAACCAAGCTTACATATATCTAGCAGACACAATCTAAAACGGGTTTACTTCTTACTTATTCCAGAATAAGTCTAGACTTTTGATGGAATTGTAACATGCAGACATATAAAATAACCGGATCCATTTAATTTTTAAGACCAAGCCAGTAAAATATGCAACTAACTCTACATCCGGCCGACCGATTAAAGGCTTGTTTTCTTTCTTTATGTAATTCAGAATAACCCTCGACTTTTGACGAAATTGAAATATTCAGATCTAATAAATATCCATTTACACTTGATACTCATTTTTATTATAGTGTACCTACTAAAGATATCAAATTGACAGTGTCCCACTAAGTAAGGTTTATAAGTACCTTAACAAGTGAAAATGGTAAATTTTGACATTAATAGTTTTTAACTATTTATTATACAACGTAAAAATAAGGTAATATCTTAAGTCATATGTAAAATAAATGGGCTGTGCAAAAAATTGTACAAATTGGAAATAAAGGCATCATATATTGTATGGTTTGTTAATTTTTGCAACATAAGCAATAACATTTTCGAAAGTCTTCCCTAACTTGGAAAACTGTACTCAAGCCAGACTGTATGCATACAATATGAAATTAATAATATTATATACAGAAATGCAGTTACACTCGACTGTTGGTGTACAGAATATTGTTATTTTATATATGCAACAACGGCAACTCCAAGGTGTGACAGATGGATTATCAAATTTGAAAGAATTTGTGACAACTTCATTGTCAAGCCACCCATTCAAGAACTTGTCAATCATAAGCGAAAGACTTCCGAAAATGTATACCAAGATCACAATCGCTGAACATTCTAGTTTATGTATTTGGCAAAAAATTATGTTCTTGAATAAATACGATTGTGGAAACTATACTTTAGTAAATATTCTTCTTCTTTCACTTTTTCCTCTTTGCCTAAACGGCGTCGGGTGCATCGATCCATTTCCTGTAGTTGTTTCTGTCTCCTGTCAATCTGTTTAATTCCCACATCGTTTTTCTTTTCTTCCCTTCCGTATCTTGGATGTTATCTGTCCACATTCTCCTTGGGCTACCGCTTGGTCGTCTGCCTTCCGTTCTTGCTTCTAGAATTCGTATTGGGATTCGGTGTTCAGCCATTCTGTTTGTATGCCCATACCATTTAAGCTGTTTATTTTCTATCGTGGTTACTTGTGGTATTTGTTGCAGATGGTCGCTAAAAGTTACATTTCTTATTCTATCTTTTTTCGTTTTTCCAGATACTTTCCTTAGGTACTTCATTTCCCCCATAGTTATTTTGGAATTGTGTTTGTCCAGCATAGTGCAGCCTTCTGTCCCATACGTCAAAATCGGGACATATACTGTTTTGTATATGTGTAGCTTTGTTTCTGTCTTTATTTCTCGTTTTCCAATTATACTTCTGTTTATAGTGTAGTATAGTTGGCTAGCTTTGTTCACCCTATTTAAAATTGCGCTGTCTATTCTTCCATCGTTTGTAATTACTGTTCCTAAGTACTCATATCTTTGTGTTTCTTCTACGTCTATGTCGTCTATTTTGATTCTTTGTGCGCTGGTTGGCACTCTTGTTTCGATATGTGCATTGTTTTTGTTTTGTCAATGTTGATTTTTAATCCAACTGCTTCTATTTCCTCTTTCCACACGTTCACTGCTGCTTGTAATTGTTCTCTACTTCCTGCCCAGACCACAATATCGTCTGCGTAGACCATGTTTTGGATTTCTACCGTCTCCATGTTCCAATTGCCTATCTTTAGCTTCCTGGTTCTCAGCTTACAGTTTTTAATCATCGTATTCATAACCAGGATGCATAGCAGTGGACTCAGACTATCGCCTTGCTTGATCCCTTTCTCAATACTGAATTCTTATGTCTGTTCTCCACCTAGTCTCACTTTTTCGTATACACTCTCTATTGCTCTTCTCAGTTTCTTATTCACTTTTAGCTGTTCTAGTACTTTGCATATCTGTTTTCTAGGCACGGTGTCGCATGCAGCTTTGAGATCGATGAAAGCCAAGTATAAATCCCTTCCTCTATCTATCATTTTTTTAGTAATCATTCTTAATGTGCAAATATGGTCCTGCGTCTGTCGTCCCTCTCTATATGCTGCTTCTCCTCTAGCTGTCCTTCTGTTTCTTCTCGCAGTCTTCCTTCTCATATTCTTGAGTATATCTTTAAGGCACACGATGAAAGGCATATGGCTCTGCAGTTATCACACTCAGTTGTTTTTCTCTTTTTATGTATTGGTACTACAATATAGTTTCTTTGCCAGTCTTCCGGTATCTTCTCAGTACTTTAGTAAATATTAAATAATTATATTAATAACAATAATGGTCTGACTCTCGGAAAAATACTCAGATTCATTTCCATGGTCAATCCTTATCAAATCTTTTGTTAGTATTACGTAAATCGATAAACTAAAACTATAAAAATTTTGCATATCAAGAATAATCATTATTAGTACTTAGCTGAATCTGAATGACGTCTGTCTGCATTACTGTAATAATTAAGATTTTATCGTAAAAACATAGATAAAGGAAAACCCATGCACATGAGATGTAGATAACATCCGCATTCTCTGCAATGGTTGTAGTTTTTAATGTAGTGCTCCTACACAGGGTTTTAATCTGAATGATATTCAGAAATGGGTATGCATATCTCCAAAAATTACACGTATGTCTCTTCGACAGGAATATCTAAAATGTTATTAGACAAATAAATACCCTGTAAATGGAATGAAACTCAAAATTACGATTTAATTGGGTTGTAACGGTCATAAAATTAATGTCAAAGTAATTGTAAAAATATTTTCATGAAATAAATACAACACCTACTGAATCAATATGTTTTTAATACTCTTTTTCCCGAAATGGTTGTTTTAAAAGTAATTGGTCAGTTAATTCGTGATTAATATTGTTAAAGGGCAACCAACATTTACACTATTTACGACAACCTTGTACGTGGTTTATCTTAACAAAATAATTGAATAATGATAATGGTATGTTCCGAGCATTTTTTCTTTGCGGGTTTACAATCTTCGAATTTAACTTGAAATAAAAGTAGTATCTTTGAATTCTTTTAGGACATCCTGAAAGGTGTGGTTTCGAATTTTAAGTCACTCTGTATAATTTTATCAAAATCAAAATATCTTCGTATTTTCTCACGGGAGCTCATGAAGTGGAACTGGTATTTCAGCAACATAAAAAAATGCTGATAGTTCGTTCATTCAACACGCATGTAAGAAATTCAGTAGAAGCTGCAACCACATAGAAGTTTACGACTGTAGTCTTGGATATACTTGGAAAAGACACGGCATTCCCGTCACACGGTAACGCTAACAGTGTCGTACTGAAAAATTTATTATCCCATTCGTCTACGTGTTTACCATTTTTGGCGCCCCACATATCTAACGAAATAAAGTAATATTTTTCCGTGAATATGCTCGCTTCATTGACCCAGTTAGACCGCGGAAAGACGTCGTTAAAATTAGCAAATTATTAGCAAAAAGTGTGGTACACATAGCGCAACGCAATTACAGAAGTAGTTTAGTGAAAGTACCTAAAATAATTGCAAAAATCACCCACACAAAAACCTTGCCGGCGAGGTTAACAACTGACAGCATAGTTCCTAGGCTGCCTCAAAAGCAACGGACTGGAAGCTACCTTCACACTTTAAAACAATAAAATAAATTTTATACGATAAAAAATGTACGCTACAACGATCAAGGTCACTGATGTTTGTAAAATTGTAATTGAATAAGTCCGCGTGGATAATTTAATTTTTTAAATTATTATTATTATTATTATTATCGTGATCTTGTTTTAAAATAATGTTTATGATCTTTGAAAACATTATTATTATATTTGTTAATTAACACTTATCTTTCTTGGGAGTATTTATTTATTAACATGACTGGGCGAAATTAAAAATTGCTATAACAATCCCAGCAGATTCTCGCGTAGAGCATCAACATTATTTTTTAAAACATGTTTTAGAACGTTATGTAAGCAATATCTACAGCATTTTTCGCACAATGAGCTCGTTACACTATATTTTAATTGTAAGATGGTAATAATAAAGGCATTAAATTGGTATTTTTTTTTAATTTCGCTATCATCAGCAGCTTTTGATACTTTTGTACACAATTACAAAGGCTAGAGCTTGAACTCTTTGATGTTGATATGGATATAAGCGAGCACTTCTTATTATTCTACAAACCTGGTTTCTACATATTCCAGTACGCATGCAATTCTTCGCACACTTAAAGACGGATCTTCTTGTAATAAATCAAGAACTTGTTCATCATCGTTTACGGGTCTTGCATTGAAAGTGCCATGTTCCCTCAGCTGACGATGTGAAGTAAAGAAAACTGCACGCTTAGGCAGTTTTCTATTGGGATATCTTGTATGATATTATTGTTATGCTGCTAAAGCATTTACATCATCCAGACCGTAAACATAATGAATATCTGCATATTCTTCATTTGCATTGGCATTGTGAATTACAATGGGAATAAGGATACAAAGAAGAAGCCAGCAACTTTAGTATCACAGTAATAAACTGACAAGTTACAAACAATAATTTGTTAAAAACGATGTTCAAATGTTACCAAACAAAAGACGCGCTTATGGCAACTAGACCAGTATTTCAGATATCCGTTAAATTAAAATTTCAGCCACAAAAATTATGAAAAAAACAACAAATCGTTAACGTTACGTTTAGTACATATATTTATATGGACTTTTCGGCTCTAAATAAATTCTGGAATTCATCCTTGAAATATTGCCGGTACGTTTTGCGACTGTATATATTTATATATACCATCCTTTTTTTTTCTCACTTATTCATACTATCGCCCCCCCCCCCGGATCCGCTTTCGCATTACTTCAGGGGGGTGCGGGCGTCCCTTACATACTAAACATTCATGCAACATGCACCCTAAACTTAACTAAGCAAATGCGGTCGCCCCAGTCGGGATTCGATCGCCCCAACGGAGCGACTGCATTTACTGTGACCTCGAGTGGCCAATGCGTTCTCGCACTAGACCACCGCGGTCCCTATATAAACCAACCTGGGAAACAAAAATTAAATGCTTCTTTTTACATCGACAAACGATTATAGTCGTATCGCTATCCTTTTCAGTCCCTTGAAACCGAACTGCAGCCAATGTAAAAATACAATAAGTATAGTATACGACAAAATAAACTGTTAGCACAGTCTTGGTATTGTTCTGATTATAAAAAAAATTACATATATTTTGAGATTAGTGTGATGTGCATTATAGTTTTAAACAAAAGTAGTTTGTAATAGGATAAAGGAGTAAAAAAAGTAAAGTTCATATACCAGGATTGTTCCATAGAAACACGTTTGGATAGTGTAGGCGCGATGCGCGGTTGCTTCTTTGTGTGCATTTTTATGAAGCTCACAAACGGGGTTTACTATAGAAAATTCGTCCAAAGATAATATACGTACTGATATTCAATTTTTAGCCGGCGAAGGACGTCAGCCACTGAACATCCATGAAACGAAAGCTGTCTATGGTGAAGTTATTCTCACACGGCAGTTGCTGAATGGTGCAGAAAATTTCAACTAGGAATAGAGTCGATTAAAGATTTGGCCCGTCTAGGACATGTTCGCGTTGCAACTTCAGATGAAAATGTGAGGCGTCTAGAAACTGCTTTTACGTGCAAGCAGATGTATTAAAGTCAGAGAACTTGGATTTTAAAGAGCCTGGCGTGAATGTGGAATATGTTTGATTAACAACGCCACATATGTTATTACAGTAAACAAAAAAAAATGGGAAAGCCTGCTAACGCCCTAGGTATTATTATTTTTGGTGTACAGTGAAACCAGATATTGTATTGTCATATTACATGTCATTGGATTCCTTTTTACTTTGGACGATCAAACTCTGGTTGAATAAGATTACTGACTGTGATAGGAATAAAAAGATTATCAGATGCGGGATATTTTAAAAATCTATATATATATGGTTCGTGTATTCGATAGAAAAAAGTAGTGTCTGCTATTTAAATACTATATCAATTAATTGTATGTATACCTGAAGGTTTTCTCATTTAAAACTAGTTAATAGTTTCATTTCTAAACTTAAAAAAAACATACTGTAGTCCACCGTATTGTATTTAGTGGATCAATATGCCCGAAAATCGAATCGAAAAAGGTTCTTTTCTACGATCGGACTAAAAATACTACCGTTGCGGCGTGTCTTCGCTCTTAAAAGTGAATGATTGCTACATGTTATAGTCATTGCTAGGCAACCAAAACTGAGCGGACGAAGAAGCGACTAGGCCGCAAAGTTAATATTTTCATTCTGTCTGCCGTCAACGTTGAGGTTAGCGAACACATCCACCCCATTTTCCTTTTTTTGCATAGAAGCACATGGCTTTTCTGGAACATTTATTCGCCTGCTCTTAAATTGGCTTAAGAACAACACTAATATACGTCTATAATTTAATTTATAATTATAGGTTAGTCCATATTGTTTAGTGGGTATCCGCCAACGCCCTCTTTGTGTTATTTTCTGAACTAAGCATCAAGAATTATCTGACGTTTATAAATAAAAAATATCGAAATATTAATTAGAAGAAATAATAGTATGTATAACTCGTTAGAAAAGTGTAATTTCCGGAAGCAGGTAGTTGTAATTTCCACCATCGTCCGGAAATCTATCGCTTTTCCTACTAGATGCACAATATACTATAGGCCGAAACATCTGCTGTAAAAACCCTAAACCTTGAAAATTCTCCTCACTTAAACAAACTAGTGACAATCTTCAGGCTTGAAATTTTCGTACGTACCTGTAAATTATGAGAGTAAACACAGGCGACGTAACTAGTCCGGTTTATTTAGACCCGAGCCAAGATTAACTAAAGTAAATGGATCTGTGAAAGTAGAAAATTACAATAAAACCAGGGAAACCGACCAAGTCGCTCGAAAGATGAAGCCAGAGTACGACACTGGCAGAATAGCTAATTAAACCAAACGCGTTAATGACTAGCATTTCTTAATTAGCAGCGATAAAACATTGTCGTCGAAAATTGTAACTTTCCCAAATATGAGGTTACGCAATTAAAAATATGGCCGGTTAGAATTCTGCGAGAAATCTCTGACTGTAGTTATTATTATTAATAAACGTCAGCATTCGTATTTGCAATCATAATGAATGATAAAAGGCGCATTCAAGTTTGTTTTTTAGTATTCATTTATAAACAGCCGTCAATTAGTGTCAACCGTTAGCCAGTGCAGAAAACAAATGACAAATTAATATCGATCATAAAAGGAACTAATAGCATTCGATGATATGGAAAACAAGGAGATTTTGCTATTAAAATGGTTTAGATCTGGTTTACTCCTGTAATAATGTGTAGTTAAACTGCGGAAATAAATTAAATTGATAATCTATGCGAGTTTATTTTATTATGCAGGGTATTTTAAAATGGTGCATAACCAATGCGGGACGCTAAACTGCTGCTTAATGGAATTACAAAGGCAATATTTAATTTGTGGCCATTGTTGGAAGATATGGGGGCTCTAAAAACAATTTTAGATATCATTTATTTGATATTGCAGAACGAGATTTTATACACGTTACATAAAAGAACAACAAATGTGTTGTTAAACTAGTCTAGCTTTGTAAATGTTTAATTAAAGGCCTGTATGACATGGCACAGAATTTTCTACACAAATTTTGTTCAAAGCGTTTTTACAAAATTCTGTGCCGTGTCATACAGTAAAATTTTGTACAAAATTCTGTAGCTCATGCTCTAAAGAGTACAGAATTTTGTTCAGAAACAACGTCAAATCGATGCGCAAACGAGCACTTTCTAGTGTTCATCAATGATCACAGAGGATAAGGACGTAAATATTTTACCAGGTGTAGCACCTAAAATTTCTCAACGCTAGTCATTCTACACAAACTTAATATAACTTATAAAAAAAAACCTTCCCGAAAACGCAAAAATAATACAAGCAACGGAAAGATAAACAACATTCGAGGTTATGCAAACAAAAGTAAACAATTATTATTAAACCTTGACAGATTTCTACCTTATCTACAGTAACATGATTATTTTAAGTTTTCTCACAGATGTCAACGTAATTTGCGCATGCTCATAGACAGAATTGTGTACAAATTTCTGTTCCGTGTAATACGTGTTTTGCAGAATTTTTTACAAAATTATGTTCAAAATTTAGTACAAAATTTTGTACCAAATTCTGTGCCGGATCATACAGGCCTAAAAATACATATAAGCAAAATAAAGGCGTTTTTGTTATGGACAACAATAATTTAATTGCCACTGTAGTAGTATAAATATTAATTTTTTCAACACAATGGCAGGCATATTGGCAGAAAATTGAAAAGCAAATTTTCTTTCATAATTTAGGCTTTTTACGGGTACAAAAATATTATATTCACGTTTTAAATGTGTTTTCACCAAAGAAACAGTTCTAGCACGAATTGTGGTAAAACTCTAAAAAAAATTTAAAGATAAGCAAATCTACAATCTGGTTTAAAATTCGCTTAAGGTTTTAACAATTAAATTCATATTATAATGTGGAAACACCAAAGTTACCTTCTAAGACATCTGAAAATAATTTTTTTCAGTAACGTTTAAGTAGAAACTTAAACCTTACCTACATATTTGCCACTTTTTGGCACACTAACAAGTTTTCACATGAACGCTTTGTTGATTCTGTGTAACGTACTCCAAAGTGACGTCATTATCAATCAAAGACGCCATTAATAATCAGTAGGGTCATTAACAATGAGGGACGCCATTATCAAGCACTGACGTCATCAACAATCAGTGGCGCCATTAACAATCAGTGACGGCATCAACAATGAATGGCGGCATTATCATTCAGTGACGCCATTAGTAGCACGTGGCACGCTTTGGCTATAAATCAATCTTAGTCTAGTAACTTTTATTTATTTTTCAGCCATCAGAAATCTATCTAAGTCGAAGTGACAGGAGACATAGGTATATAATATTAAATTTATCTAGTGAGAGATTTGCATAGATAACGCTATATGAATTTGGCTGGTAGTATCAGCGGATTCGACTAACCGAAGTTCGAGATCTTGTGGCACTAGTACCCTACCAACGTGAGTGACGTCATGACAAAGATTAAAGTAACGTTTACTAATAATTAGTGTATGATGTTATGTCTCTAAGTATGCTATTTTATGCCACGACATGGCGCAGGCGGTAGGACGGCACAGTTGTAAAAAATTAAAAAAAAAATGTTGGCACATTCATCCACGTTCCATTCGAATAATCGAAGTTGCAGATGTTGTGGAACCAGCACTCTTCCAACGACAGTGACGTCATGACCAAGTTTAAAGCACAGTTTACTAATAATCAGTATTTAATATTTAATTATCTATCAGTATTTGATATTATATCTATAAGTAGGCTATCACATGTCACAACAGGGCGCAGTCGGTAGGATAGAGGATGGTATAGTTATAAAAACTTGAGAGAAAAAAAAACAGTTGTTACATTGTGCAGATTGCTCATTCGCACATTCATCCTTGTGTCCGACTGTTCCTTAATCGGAGTGTTTGATTTAAAAATACAATTTTATTCGTTCGTTTAACCGATCGATAAGTTCTTCAATCATTTGATTCCAACTCCCCAACCATAGATTTATTTGTTTTATCCACTGATTACTTTTGTCTCCCCGTGGATACGTTGCGAGTCCTCTCACCCATTTATCCGTTCGTGTGGTAGATTGTTGTTTGTTTAATGCAGCGTTTTATTAGCTCAATTAATCGTTCGCTTTTCGTCCGTTTTTATTAGTTCGTTCGTTACACCATCGATCATTCATCTATTACCCTGTTTATTCGCTTGTTGATTCAAGAATGTGTCTTTCCGTAGCATATGGATTCAACCATTCGTTTATTTATTCATTTTTGAGTGAAAGGTTCAATTTTCATTTAGAAAGTTGGTTGGAAAAATGGTGTGCTCTAATAAATTTGAAAGTATTCGGAATTATCTTATGGGCCAACTATGGGTACACTTTTCAAAATGCCATTAATAGTAAAATATTTTCTTTGAATTTTCTACGAAGGTTTTAAGAATAAGATCATTAAGATTGATTTAATTATAGTCGTGCGGTTGGCGATCCAATTTTGCCGCCCGTTTAAATGTATATTTATCGCCGGAAAACATGTGGCGTTTATGGAACGTTGGATTGGCGCCTAAGAAGTTGAGCAATTTGCACTTTTATCAGTTTCCGCATTACTGCGGATTATCGATGGCTAAAAAAGTTAATAAAATAATCGGAACAACAAAGAAAATTAATCAGCTGACGTTTATGGAGGTGCACGCGTTTCAAGGGTCTACTCTGCGCGATTTTTTTCTTTTTCACTTCCGAGGGCAATCACATCATCAACATATAAATGCCTGAAAACGTGCTGCTGTATAATGTGTACGCTAGTTCGGTGACCTACAATTCTCATCTTGATTATTTACACGGCTTCTCAACTGCAAAATAACCGAGAAAATATATAGTTTAGCATTTGCATGCCATTTACATTGACCAATTACATATCGCCAACCATACGACATAGTACTCACGTATGTACATGATTGTACTGTTCCGAATAACAATGCAAATGCAAAATTTCCATAGAATGTTACAACCTGTCCCTGGCTTGACATAATCTTAAAATAAACCAACACAGTCAAAGCTAACGTTTCGTTTTCTTAATTGAATATGTCACAAAAAGTATCAATTTCGAGGTATACGCAACCCTTTGGATAATTTTGTATAATTAGGGTGTTATTTACTTTATTGCATACGTCCAAACGTTGTATACTTGCATTGATACAACAATACCTGATTTACAAAATTGATACATTTTTTAAATTTATGATAGTTCAGTTTTGTAAACAGGGCTCTTTTTACTGAAGAGATCATAAATGCCGAAACCGTAGCCAACACAATCAGCAAAACACACCCCTTTTTAACTTTCTTTTTAATGTTGACATCCATTCAATTGAACAATTTCAGAAACACGCATTTTATCTATAGTTTTAAACGAAATTACAGTTAAGTAAATACTGCTGTGAGAATGTTAAAGCCCGGATTTTGTTTTTTCCATTAGAGAAGATAGCTGACAATCCGCATGGCATCACGACCATCCTCTAATTTATACGAGATGTGACTAACCTTTTATAGAATCTGGTAACGTGATCTCGATATACTAATTTGTAACTGACTTTTTTCTTTTCCATGTGAGTCACGAGGTTTTTCATTCATGTAGGCACATTGCGGTTCGCCTTGGCTACAAATATGTCTTTCCTGACTCGATCAACCCACATTAATTATAATTTAAAAGGAACGAATCTGTACTTGTACGGTTTTTCTTTACGGGGAATGTAAATTGAAAAAAAGCCTCTAGGCGCTGATGTCAATTATGATTCAATAGCACCGAGATCGTTGAACTCTCAATAAATTTAAGGTTATGAAATTTATGGACCAATTTGTAACTGAAAGAAACTCGACAATCAAACGTTTTTAATTATGTTTCCGAACAAACCTAGCATTACTTTTTAAAATTGGTCAATGAAGATTCGAACCACCTATTTTATTTATTTTTTATTATTTTTCTTTTAAATATCCCACCTGATTTACACATTTTGTATTAGAGATGGATCTACCATGTCCCATCCTTGGAAAAAATCTCCACCAGCAATCTATGAAGCCACAAAACAAAGGAAAAAATGTTTTCTCCGCCTGAGAAACCACATGGAATATATTTGCTACGTCTGTACTATTTATTTTAATAAGGAGATAAAGGGAATGCCAAAGCCGGATTAGAGAATAATGTGTTTCGGGTTGCAGCATTGCAGTTTTTTCCTGCTAAATCAGATATACCCAGGTTTTTAACTTAGGCATATTGTGATGGTTGTCAGATTTGTCAACTAACTGCCACACATTCCTTTAGTGGTTTGTACTCAGACAGCGATTGATAATTCACGGTTTCATTCTTAAGCGCGTTTTTTCTTTTATCAGTAGGCTTTTCGGGCACTGGCCTCTTCTTTTCCACATGTTTCTCCTTAGCGCTATGGTAAAAACGCGGGGGACCTTGGAGGAACTTGAGTAAAAACATTTATTACTGAATGGTATTTTCGTAGTGGAATTTAAATTACTGGAATTTGAATGTACTCTAGCTAGACAAAACTGTTCGAAATACTATTGTGCCAAATTTCCAACTAATATCGTTGACTATAAACAATTCTAAGAATTCCCAAATCGATGTGGGGGAATATAACATAGAAAATGCTGCATTTCCATCATTTCTTGCTTGTATATTGTCATCCAGTTTTATGATAATTATAGGCGTTAAGAAGCTCTATTAGTAGTTTACTTGATGTACATACCATCTTCATTTTAGATCACGCTTAAAAACCCGCGAGAATGAATTTATTCTAACATTTTCAAGTAGTTTTCAAAAACTGATCGAATACTATTAAGATTCGCATTATACGCATAAATTTAACCAAATGCAATATTTTAGTTTCTAAATCATCCTACTTTTTTTAATCGTACTGTATATATTTTGAATTTTGAATTTATTTTTCATGAGTAACCTCAATGCATTATATATTCTGGGAATTAAATTAAAATTTCTATTGCTGCTAAATGTTGGCAATTAGTAAGAATCAATACATTTCATGTTTCGTAGATATACAGGGTGTCCACGAAAATCAGGCAGAAAATCTAGCATGAGCAATACATAAAAAAGATTCCGACTTGATGATGCTATGCATGTTGTACCAACTTTTTTACTTTTCAGAAAATGGTTGCAGTTTTCTTATGTAAAATTCATATGCAGCAGACGTTCGATGAGGTAAACACCCGATAATGGAAACATCGTGCTAATGTAAACACAAAATTCTTACTATAGGATCAAATGGAACGCCCGATAACGTAAACAACCTGCACAGCTCGATAACGTAAACACTTCCTTTTTTATTGTTTTTATGATGTACATACGTGACTCTCAGCAAATTATTTGTAGAAACAGCGCTGATTTCATTTTAGTCGTTGTTAAACTTAAGTCAGGCATATTGCATGCGGTTATGCATTACGACTATGACATCCACATCCAATAAAAGAAAATGTTTAAGTTTAAGTGACAAAGTGAAAATCATGGACGAGGTTGCACTCGGTGCGGGAGTGACACAATTAGCAAAAAAATATTAATTGTGTTATTAAAAGTTACTTTTAATAATTTGCTGCTTAATAAAATCACGCTCGCTAATGTAAACACTTCGATCATGTGAACACACTCGGGTCTGAATTAGTTCACGTTATCGAGCGTCTGCTGTATTTCCTTATATTTTGAATTTAGCAAAAATTCTACAAAACTTCAAAATTATTTTTTGATTTAAGACTATCTTTTTCTACAGTCAGGTGTAACTATAAACCTTTCATTAAAAAAAATAGTATGCAAATTATGCCACGGTGGAGGGATTTTTATCTTTAATTCATTTATGTAAAATATACAGGGTGTTGCATTTAAAATAAAGAAGTTATGGTAATTTTCTACGAAGCTGTAAGCGCTACAAAATTGCATACATGGCCAAAAAATTGTCCATTTTGCTAAATAAAGAAAGAAAGGAGGGTCTGTTTTCACCGACACCCAGTATTTTCTGGTACTGCAACAGCGTATCTAGTACCATCTAATTTTGTTTTGTTAGTGTATCATCTATTACAAGTCTTAATTACGAACCGATGCAGCTTACTGCGGTTTTGCTTTAAATATTACAACGCTAGCTTAATAATGGCTGTTGTAGGTACATATGCAATGGCCACATCACTGATCAAAATATTTTAAAGGCTATATGAGAAAGTCCAAACACAATGCAACGTCAATTTTTAAAATTCCGTAAAGTTCTGCTTTATAAACATAAAATCAACTGCCACAATAAATCTTCTGTATTAAACGACTGACGTCTTTGGCACATGAACAATTTACTTCTCTCCACATCTTAACGTACATAAGGATTTTTATTTGTAACTCGATTTAACATCACGATGATCAGCAAGAATCAATAACTTCTCATTAGTATTCCCGTCAATTTGCAAAGTGAAATCACTAACTAACGTGTGCATGGTAGGTGGCCTTTTACATGCATTTGTAGCGGAAATGTTTCTTTTCTTCGCTCGTAAAGCTACCTATAATATTATTAAGGCACCCCGCTATGCCTTTCTTACAGACATTATCATTATTACGAGTACAAATCGCTCAATCGTAATGATGTAGTATTGCATTTTGTAATGGGACTGGATTCGCTCGAGAAAGCTTGGTTGGTGAACATGTAACGAAAAATATTTTGCAGGGCAGGAGACCTGTTGCGCTAGACAAATACTGAAAACTAGTAATTTGCTGCATAAATGTATCGATTCGCAATTTAAAAAGATAATAATATAATAATAGCCGTAACAAATACTGAATCCCAGCGATCGAACGTGAAAAAAAAGGTCGTATCAGCTGTGTTTACGTGATGTCATATGAGTGCTATATACTCCTCCAAACACATTTCACCAATTAAATTGAGATTCCTGCTACTGTAAAATCTTGACAGCTATTGCGAATCAATACTTTACGTTTAGCTGATATACCTGGTGTGAAAAAAGAACAGAAAATTTGGTAGGAGGTATGTATACAAAAATTCAGTAATTTGACGATGTTATAAATGTTGTACCACCGGCGCAGTTTTCTTCTTTAAAATTTAACAAACTGAAAACCAGTTACTTACTGCCACAACATATTGACTTTCTATTTAACGCCGAAACGATCATTACTCTTTCTTAAGATCGAAAGCTACACAAAAAGGTTGTATCAGATGTGTTTACGAGATGTCATATATATGTGCTATATACTCAGTTTCTCTTTTTGCGCTATATGGATGCGAAACATGGACCATTGGGAAAACAGACAGAAGGAAAATAGAGGCTTTTGAAATGTGGTGTTACAGAAGAGCACTAAAGATCTCATGGACACAGAGGAAAACGAACGAAAAAGTTTTAGAACAAATGCAATAAAGAAGGAAAATATGGAGACACATAACGAGGAGAAGGACCCAAACAATAGGCCATATCCTGAGAAGAAATGGATTAATGAAAACAATTATCGAGGGGAAAGTAAACGGTAAAAACCCAAAAGGACGCCCCCGTCTTCCACATATAAAACAAATAATACAAGACTCGGGAAGCAACAGCTATGAGGAAATGAAGAGAAAGGCCTTAGATAAGGGAAAATGGAAAGCTGCGACAAACCAGTCCCAAAACTGACGACCAAGGAGGAGACTCAGTTTATCTTCGTCAGCTACGTTTGACTCGTTTTGTTTGTAAATTGATTTTTTAAGTGGAAGGATTAAACTAATATACAGTAAAAACTTAACTGCTTTAATGAGACTCTTCGATACAGATATTCCACGACTTAAATACAAATTTGTGCTACTGGAAAATGCTGACCATCACTGGGAATCAATATACCGTAAATTCTAATCGTTTCTTACAAAATGAGATTTAGAAAACTATTCTGTTAATAAAAAATAACAACAAAAATCCTTAGCTGAACAGTGTTAATGTCTTTGCTTTAGAAGTAAGTAATACAGAGTGCATCAAAATTCCATAGCACTATTCTAGGGATACGTTTGTTACGTCAAAATAAACAAAAATATAATAATATGTCTGAAATTTATATATTATCGAGATATTTAACAGTAGAGAAACATTATTAACAGTAAAATATTCAAAGTAAATGTTCGAAGTGGCCTGCGTTTTGTTATATACAACGTTCGGCACAACAAGTCCACACATTTCTGGTACATTTTCCGGTCACTGCATCTTCCATGGTGCAATTCCTTGGTTATTCTAGCACGGCAGTAGGTTTAGTATAAACCAAAGATTTTATTCAACTCCACAGAAAACATGTTATAGGAGTTAGATCAGGTGATCGCGGTGGCAATTGAACGGGACCGTTCCAATAGGCATTCTAATAGGCTCGGCCACTTAATTAACTTTACACTTTTAGAAATGTTATCGTTAATGTTTATTATTTCGGTAATAAATATAGAGAATTGTGATTATACGAACGATTTTATTTATTTTGAACTAGAGAACACATGTTGTGCAATTTTAAAATAGCCTATTTATTTTTAAAAAAGATAACTGTAATTATTTTTAGAGGGAACAGGGAACATCCATCGTTTATTTGTATCAAAAATGTGTATTCTTCTTTCGTCAGGCAACAACGAAAATTTCACGGTAATTTAACTTTTGATGAATCTTTGCTTGTTATCTGTATCAACGACATAACATAACAAGCACAATCCTCCTTTTGAAAACAATCATATATGTGGGAAGCCTACCAGATTAATAACCGGTAAAGTTCTCGTTGCCAATTTCATCCCGAGTCCCGTTACTTTTATTCTTATCCAATGCTAACGTCTTATGGTTGCGTAAAATAATAACTTATATGCCGCCAACAGTGATCATCATCATTATCGCGAATTACACGCATGTTTAGTGATTAATTATATGTGTTTAGGATCGATCAACGTCATGTTAATTTTTATTTCAAACGAGCGTTGTAACATTCATCATATACAGACAATTTGTTATAAACAACCGTTTTTCCATTTTTACGTCGCCCTTATTGACAAGCTTGTGTTACCAAGGCACACGTTGCGGAAGTTGTTCTTAAAACTTGAAATTGATAGTGGATTTGCCAGCTTTTCTGTTAACACGACTGCACCTACCAGGTCGTGTTTGCTTAAGTTCTTCGACTAATGTATTTCGCCATTTTTAGCAAATTTTCATTATCACAACTCTTGGATGTAGTTAATCGTTGCACGACAGGAATGGTGCGATTATAGTTTTGATTTATTAATCAAAATAAAATTTGATAGGTTTTTAGAATGGTTATTTAATAAAACGAAGGCTTTGTGGTATACCAGCACCGTAACGAAGGTGTGGAGATGATGGTTCTTGCCTGAAGCACTATTTTTTAGAGGCGTAAAAATTCCGTTTTTACGGTAAGTTTAAACTTATGATTATAATTATCATCATCAATAAAAAATTTAATGTGATTGGTATTTATATGGTTTAAATTGCTGTTAGAAGCGGGTGGGGGTACAGCTCTTCTTACCAGGGGCGCTAAAAATTAC
>JABXWE010003336.1:0-55982 GCA_014611495.1 Limonius californicus | reverse complement strand
ACTTAACAGAGCAATTGAAAAGTAAGGAGTGATTGAACAAGGCTGCACATGTACCTTGTTCTATCATTCCTTACTCTACATTCAAGAGGAAAATCAATTACTGAGCAAAAATGACTTATGAAGAGATATAAATAGTATTGCCAGGCGACGTTTAACGAATTGGAAAATAATATTTGCTAATAATGAAGAAATAAAAGAGGAACAGAATATATAACAAAACTAGTTGGAAATGATATGAAAAAGACATGTAAACCTACAGGAGGGGATGGTATAACAAGTGAAATAATCAAAAGAATGAGATTAGTAAGTATAGATTATATACTAGAAATTTTCAATAAAGAGCTAAAGACAAAAATAGTACCAAAGATCGAAAAAACGTCCGAATTTTATTCAAAGGAGAAAACAAAGGTCAGAGGATAATTCCGGAAACCACGCTGGTAAATAAAACAGAACCCAAATAATAACATCACAACTATTTTCAAACTAACTGAAACACAAAGGATAAGCCATAGTAGAGAAGTTTACTCCTATTATATCAACTTGAAACAAACATTGGATAGAATGGGTGGAAATAAAATTTCGGGGAGGAGAGAAGCGGATAAGAAACACCTATTGGAAAGCTGTCGAATATCATAGTGAAAACATATGATGCTACCAATATTTAGAAGAATTTGTTACGAACATGCAAAAACAAAATAGTAGTTTCTTATTAATAATATTTCTAGATGTCAAAACATAATTCAAAACCAAAAGTAAACTGTTTTACTTAGGATGCTGAGATGTGGAACAAGAAATACAAATTAGAGCAACGGATGACGTTTCGAAGTACAATTCATGGTACTAAGCAGGTAGGAGAAACTAGTTGGAATGAAAATAAAAGCAGCTAAAATTAAGAAAATGATCACAGGAAAAAAAGACAGCGCTAAAGCGAAGTTAAATTCTTCAAATACTTATAGAGCTATCTGGAAGCACGAGGAAAATAGAATCGGATAAATGAAAGAATATAGACAACGGGACGTCTTCCAAAAACAAGTTCATCAGCAAGGTACACACAGTAACACTATAGCAGTATTAAAGAAGTATCTGTACCAATGTTGGTATGTGTTGATAAGACCTGGACAGTTGTTAAGGGAATTTAGATTAAATTGCAAGGTTTGTGATGGGGTATTTACGAAGCATACTATAGAAAACCTGATTGAACAAGATGATACTGACTTGAAAGTCAATACGGGCGCGTAGGAAGAATCATCAAAAGAGTATTGCAGTCAACTCCCCCTGCAGTACTGCCTAATGGATTGAGTAACATGGCGGTGCTGTTGCCGGTCCGAAGCCTGGATAAAGGAAGAGGGACATATCTGGAACGGGCTAGCAACCTCCTGGAGATGTACATGAATATTGCTCACAGAACTGACACAAACAGCCTCGAAACTGGAAAGTCTAAAATGATGATGACTAGACACTCAGAAAGGTTCAAAGATTCTTGGAAACAAACTACATTACGGGTTGCAACATGGAACATACTCTCCTGGAATAATAGAGATCAGAAAATAATAAGTGAATTAACCGACAGAAGGGTAGATGTGTTCACATCAACGAAACAAAACAGAAAGGAAAAGGTACAAAGAGATTATGGAGAGTACGTACTAGCATTTAACGGAAAACCTGAAGATCAACAAGCAAAAGAAGGAGTACCAGTCGGTACTAGACTATGTAATAAGTAATAGGAAGATAGATCCAAAACAGATCATCGACGTGAGAATATTAAACTCAGGGAAGCGACCAGAAGCTACTATTGTGCAAGCTAAGAATGAGCACAACAACAGTAGCAGTATAACAAAAGAATAGAACTCACATCGAAAAACAGAAACTCAACATAGAAAATCTAAGAGATCAAACAACACAAACATTATACCGAAATAGATTAATGGCAACAATATCAAATAACAACATATTAGAAGATGACACAGACAGGGGACCAGTCCTCAAATAAAATTAAAATAAACATAGAAAGAGCAACAGAGGAAGCATGTGGTAAAAGAATAATCACAACAAACAAGAAAAACTACAAAACACCCCGATTCACGCCTGAAGTTTAAAAGCTTAGTGCCGAAAAGTAGAACGCTTACTTACAATACAAAAATACTACAAAACCAAATAGTGAGAGGTACAAACAAATTACAAATGGCAACAATGAAAAATTAAACGAATAGAAAAAGAATTTTGGAAAAGTTTCACAAGGAACATGGAATATAATTTGACGGAAACACAAGAAGAAATCTAGGAAATGGTCGGAAATAGAAAATCTGAAGTAACAGAATCATTTAGTAACAACAGATCCCCGAAGGATGAAACCCACGTCAGCCGTTTAGCTACAAACCAAGAGCGACGACGACGACGACAATAAGATCTCCAAAAAAGAATGGGAAAGATACTTCAAGGAATTATACGGCTCGATAACAGCAACAGATACCCAAGCCCCCCAAGCATAAGAGAAAATAGAAATAACAGAAGAGGAAATAAGAAAAATAACATCTACATTGAAAAACTGAAAGGCGCCATGAACAGACAAAATAAGAAACGAACAACTGAAGTATGACGGCGAAAGATTGACAAAGGAATTAACAACATTATTCTAAAAAATATTCGACCAGCAGACAATCCCGGAAGAGTGGAAGTCCAGTATTACAGTCCCTCTGTTTAAAAAAGGCTATACATTCCTACCTAAAAACTAAAGAGGAATAACTCTATTAAGTTCAGTTTTCAAACTGATGACTATGGTAATTTTGCAGAAACTTAATTAACAGATAACAATCAATGAAGAGCAATTTGAATTTCGAATCAATAGATCTCCAACAGACGCCATATTTGTAATGCGTCAAATATGTGAGAAATCCATATAGAGTACTGCAAGCCAGCGTACCTCTGCTTTATCGATCTACAGAAGGCGTTCGACCAAGTACAACAAAACGACATATTAGTCATACTAGAAGGCAGACAAATACCAATAACGCTCATTATCGTAATAAGGGAATGTGCTGACCTGGAATGAGATGTTTGAGAGCATGAGAGAAAGTGGAATAAAGTAAAAAGATCGATGAATGGTATTATAGTATATACAAGAATCAGCGAGTAATAATAAACTGCGAGAATGTTCAAAGATAAGCAAAAATAAAAAAAAGGAAGACGATAAGGCTGCACGCTGTCACCGCCGCTTTTCAATGGATATATCCAAGACGCGCTGAACGAATTCAGAGAAAGTATACACATAGGTATGCAAATACAGGGGGACAAAATAGATATGTTGAGACACGCAGACGACGCACTACTACCAGAAAATAAGGAAGACCTAGAAAGAGTACTGAATGAGCTAGAAAGGATACTACAACGCGGATATACCATAAGAATAAAAAACTAAAGACAAAAATTATGGTCTGTGGAAAGTCTATGCAAAACAACACATAAATAAGAATGAATAACAACGCCATCGGAAAAGTCAATGAGTTCTGCTATCTTGTCAAGTAAAATTACTAAAGATAGTTAGTAGAATACAACAAGCAAAGAAAGCTTTTTATAGGAAGAAGAAACTTCTGACCTCAACAAAGATATCACTAGATAGAAGGAAACAGTTTGTAAAAACATATGTGTGTAGCATTGCTCTAACGGATGCGACACATGGACTATGTCAACGACGGAAAAGAAAAAATTAGAAGTATTTGAAATGTGGAGGATGCTGAAAGTGAGTTGTGTGGATAGAGTGACAAATGAAGAGATAATGAGAAGAGCACAAGAAGGAAAAAAACTATGGAAAAGTATAAAGAAGAGACGTGATCAACTGATGGGCCACCTTTTACGACATGAAGGACTGCTAAAAACAATAGTCGAAGGAAGAATCGAGGGGCATAACACTAGGGGAAGACCAAGACTACAGTATATGGCATAAATACTCAAGGACATGGAATGCCATACCTACAGGGAACTGAAGAGACTAGCCATGAGTAGAAAACAGTGAAGCGCTGCGACAAACTCTATCTACGCATTCCAAACCAGAGAAGAAGACTCTGACGTAACAACTAAGATTAAGGTAGAAAACGAATACACAGAAAATATACATGTAACAAAGGGGATAAGACAGGGCTATTCGCTTAGCCCACTGCTTTTCAACTTAGTGATGAACAAAATTATAATTATAGCTGCCGTTAAAACGAAACCAGGTTATAAAATGGGAACTAAAATCATAAGTATAATACGTTATGCTGACGATGCTGTTCTAATGGCGGACAGCGAAGACAAACTACAACGCTTGCTACATCAATTCGTATCATCAAAAAATTGGAATTTGCAGGTACGTAAAGAAAAGACCAAATGCATGGTCACTGTGAAAGACCAAGGAAGGTGTAAAAAGAAGTCGAAGGAACCGTAACAGAACAGGTACTGTCCTTTAAATATCTGGGGGTAGATATATTGACCAACCGAAACCTCATTAAAGAAGTACGCCAACAAACATATAAAAGAACACCGTTACCTAACAGACGTTTACTGGAGGAACAAATACATGACCACCGAGAATAAAATTAAAATTTGTAAAAGCGTTGTTAGGTCCGTTGTCACATTTGCAGCCGAAACTAAAACTGAAGCTAAAAAACTAGACAAATGATAAACACCACTGAAATTGGCACATTAAGAGCAATTAACTAGACACAGTCTGAGGAAAACAATACCGAACCATGAAATAAGGAGAGAATGTGATATACAAGAGACCTCGAAGTTTGTTAAAAGAAGAAGAAAAAGGGAATGGAACACGCATGTGGACAGAATGCAACCCGAACAAAAATAGCAAAGACGCAAATTCCACATGGAAAAGGCCCACCTGAAAGACCACCAAAGCGATGGACAGAAAGCTGAATTCCATCCTTCCTAGAAACACCACCGAGAAGAAGAAACGATTAGTGTCAAAGATAAACAGGTGAAGCCTACAGAAAGAAAAAGAACAAGCATTCCAGTCAAGACCTATGAAAGAGAAGGTCAAAGGAAGGGAAAAGTGGAATCTGAAATAAGAACTAGCACAGTAGCTGTTTATGAACAACACTCAAAAGCAGAAGAGAACATGTACATCTGAACGAATTTAAATATTACACGTTTTTCTCACCTCCTTGTGCTTGTTCTTGTTCTCGTGCAATGATCTTATCAGCGGCTATTCTGATATTTTGAAAGACTTTTCTAGGAATATGATTCACCTCTTTGTACATCTGGCCGGATAGTTCTTTAAGCCTTTGAGTATTAATCTAAAACAATATTTTTTCGATATTTAAGAAAACATTTTAATATTTGCAGTGTTACAATATTAGTTATCTTTTCCAGCTGGTCTCTATTGGGAATCTCTCTGGTTACGCCTTCTAAAAGTTCTAAGGCACATATGTGCGTCTCGGGATCGTATTCTGTGCTTATGCAGGTATCCAGCGTTGAATAAATTTCCGAACATCCCCGTAGGAAGTTTAAGCCATCTTCTTCGGTTTTAAGGTTGTGTAAAATTTTCAGTAGAAGTCTACAAAAAATTATTAATTCTAGCTGCTTATCATTTTTAATGTTAATTCAATTCAATAAGCAGGCCCAACTTAGATGGCCTACACCGTACATTGACACATTGACAACCTTTTTTTCGTCTCATTACTGGGCATCGGCCTCTGCTCTGCCGTGTTTCTCCTCAGCGCTAAGGTAGAAACACGACATACAATTTAACGTCGAATCCGGACGGTAGAAATTCCAGAGAAGGTTTTTAGCATTACGATCCCAAGGTTGCAAGCCGAATTGGGAAATTATGTGTGGTGGGTTGCAGACAAGATTTTTATAAATCTGCATAGTAATGCTTAGGTTTCGAACCCAAGCCAGAATCGACCTTTTACTCAGAAAGCGAGCGCTCTACCAACTGAGCTACCATCACGCTTAATCTAGATTAATAATAATTAAATATAAATAATATTAACTTGTACTTGTTGCCTAACCCTGCAAAATAAAATACTCTAATCCTAATTTTCGAACCATATTGCTTAAGAAAATAATCACTATGAGATGTACGGTGTGTTGCCTACTTCTTAAATGTAAGGCGCGTAAGTGTCTTGAAAATTCTCACGTATCTTGGTAATATTATGGAAATCGTATAAGGTACTTGTTGATATTTGAGCCAACAGAATTTAATTAGCTGTACATTACAAAGGGGCACTTAATTGAATTTTAAACAAATATTTTAAATAAACTGCTACCATCTTAATACCTCAGCAATATTAACCGTGAAATAGTTACTTTGTATGGTATTTATTCTTCTTCTTCTTCCTTCTGTATCTAGACATTTTTGCCTGCTTTTTCTTCGCAATTGTGTCTCCATTTAGTCGTTTGAAAAGTTGTCACTCCATCGTTTTCGAGGTCTTCCGATGCTCCTTCGTCCTGATGGTGATTTGTCCCTTGTTATCCGCCATGCGATCAATGTGTTCATTCCATTTTGTCTTTCTATCTAATACCGTCATTGATGTTATCTATCTTACATGTTTGTCTGATGTCATCACTTCTTTCTCTATCCATTAGTGTTTTTCCGGATATTCTGCGTACTATTTTCATTTCGGTTGTCTCTAGTATTCTTTTTGTTTTGATGTGTCGGGTCGAGTTTCTGCTGTGTACGTTGGTATAGGTCTAATTGCAGTCTTGTAGATCCGGGATTTAGCTTCGATTCTAGTATGTTTATTTCGCCGTATCGTGTCGTTTAGGTATGCTGTCGCTTTTGCAGCTTGACTCCTTACCTCCACCTCAACATCCCCGTAGCCAAATATTTCGATGCCCAGATATTTAAACTTCATTGCCTGTTATATGATTTTATCATCGGCCATAAGCTTGCATCGAATCGGTGTCTTGGAGGTAGTCAAGCATTTTGTTTTTGTCGTTGCTATTATCATCTTAAACTGTTTTGCCTCTGAAGATCGTCCTCGCTCTCTGCCACGAACACTGCAACGTCTGCATAGCATAGGATTTTGACCTCCATTTTTCCCATTTTATATACTTTTAGCTTGCATACTTGCTTTATGATTTCGTCCATTACAATGTTAAATAGCAGCGGGCTTAGTGAACCTCCCTGCCGAATGCCATTATTTGCAGGTATGTGTTCAGTTAGTTCGCCGTTTATTTTGGCTTGAATCTTATTTTCTAATTATATATTTTCGATTATTTTAATGATGTTGTAAGGTATTTGTTCAAAGTGAACATTCCGGAGCGGGAAATATGGTCAACAGGAGTGCCTCCATTTAAAAGAAGATCGCTCCAATGGTACACGGATGGGTCAAGGATGGGGGAAGGAGGTACTGGTGCAGGCGTATACGGCCCTGGCTGCCGCATTTATGAAGCCCTTGGAGCCAGAACTACCAACTTCAAAATTGAGGTTTATGCCATAAACCTCTGCACTAGAATAAACCTCAGGAAAGGTGCAACAATTGATTTCTAACAGAGAACCAAGCAGCAATAAAGGCTCTGAAAGCCTATACCTGTGAATCCAAGCTTGTCTGGGAATGCCTAGGCAACCTCAAGCAACTGGCCAGCAAAAACCACGTAACTCTATGATGGGTTCCAGAGCACGAGGGTATTCCAGGCAATGAAAAAGCCGATAAACTCGCAAAAAGAGGTGCAACAACGGCATACACTGGACCTGAACCTTGTTGTGGAATACAGAAAAGCCACCTTAAGCACGAGGTCAGCCTATGGGAGGAACAAATTAAATCCTTGTACTGGGAAAACATACCAGGACAACGTCAGGCAAAACTATTTCGCAAAACAAAGCAAGGAACGCATTGTCTCTCAGCAAGAAGGAGCTGCAGACCATCACTGGTCTTTTCACAGTGCACACTCCACTAAAATACCATCTATTCAAGATTGGTAAGGCTGAGGACCCAATATGCCGCCTATGCAAGGAGGCAGCAGAAACGGCTGAACACACCCTATGTAGATACGATGCTGCCGGTCGACGTAGACACAATATTCTCGGAAAGGAAATATTCTCAGGTTTTTCAATAGCCTTCATCTTCTCTAACAAGGGAAAGGGCTTCTAAGTTACAATAGAACCACTAAGAGTCGCAGTGACGAAAGGCATGCCGAGGCCAAAGCCCAAACAAACAATAATAACAAACAAGGTATTTGTTTGTCATAGAGAAGGTGTACTACATCTTCTAACTGTATTCTGTCGAAAGCCTTCTGTAGATCGATAAGATCATGAAGGCTGATCTATTGTATTCGATCGACTTTTGGGTTATTTGTCTTTTAACGAACATGGCATCCGTGCAGGACCTTCCTGATCTGAGCCCTTGTTGTTCATCTGCTAAGGAATACATTCATTTATTTTGTTTGTTATAATTTTCAGGGGGTATCTTCAGGGTAGTGCAAAGCAAGTTTATCCCTCTATAGGATCGTAATGTTCGTTCACCATTCATCTATGGATTCTATGTTGGGAGAATTATTTTTGGATTCCTGTTTTTAAGTTTTTGGAGTGCTATTTCTACGTCTTTTTTTTTCTATAAAATCCTCATCATTGGTCAATATCTCTGGTGTGTTCGGTTCAGTTCCGGGCTCTTCTTTCTTGTAAAGTTCCTGTAAGTATTTGACCCAGGTGTCTTTTTCGATGTGACTGATGAATTCGTTTGCATCTTTTCTTTGATTTCTGATTAATCGCCATATCTGTTTTTGAAGTCCGTAGAAATCACGTTCCATTTTTTTCGAGAAAATTTCCCAGTGCTTGTTCTTAATTTGTCTGACTAGTGACTTAGTATTATTGCGAATTCTCTTATATTCCTCGCATACTTCTGCTGTTTGTGTTGACATAAAATACTTTGTATGGTATAATAGTAAGAATTCAAAAATGGGCCGTTCAGTCTTTCGACCCGTACACTCCAGAGGTGGACGGCATCATCCAGCTCCCTTAGAAATGGACTGGGCTGAAGATATTGATCCAACCCTAATATCACATTTTTCGTTTCTGCATGAAATCGAATGTATTCCAATAACCGGGAGAAACATACGGGTGATCTTTATACAGAAGACGTGATGTCATATGACAATACCAATGCATTCAAATCTATCTCTCTGCGTTCATTCTTGTTAAAGGTACAAAAAATCCTTATAGAAAGACATATAGAAGATGGGGTGCTTGCCATACGAACACCGCACCTATCCCTACACGAATTTTAATCAACTAAAACTGTAGATACAGCGCCTAACAGCATTGTTAAAAAGATCGAAAAGGCGCCGCAGCAGAAATAAATCGCTCTGGTGTCGGGCATTCGAAAATACATCCTCAGAATTAATTTTCTCGACTACTAAGAAGCATGGATACAGCTCCTCATTATAAGGTGGATCCATTCAATGTTGATCAGTCGACAGATAACAATCTCACGGGATGAGGTCAGCATACGAGCAACAAAAACCGCCGTTGCCTACATGAAGGAGTTTTACCACCCTTGATATGGTGCTTGGTCATTGACGGTTTCCTAAGGGAGCGCGAATAGACAGGCGCCTTTATGCAAGCATATTCAAACGACCTTACTCTACTTATAGTAAGAAAATTTCTTAACATTGTTGTATAGAGCTCTGTTAGAAGTACAACGGTGGGGCATATAGTAAGGACTGAAGATCAACCCGACCAAGGCTGGACTTGTTCCAATCATTAAGAAGCGAAGATTAGAAGAATCCGTTACTCTTCAATAACAAACGTTTTTCTGGTGTCTGGGAGTGATCCTAAAACCCAAGTTGACATGAAACTACACGTTAAACGACTAATATAGAAGTCAGCCGGCCTCGGTGGTCTAGTGGTTAGCGCGTTTGCCTTTAGATCCGAGGGACGCGGGTTCAAACCTGGCTGAGGTCGGCGAGATTTTTCTAGCGGGGAAAAATCTGAAAATGCGCCTTCTGTCGGATAAGAAGTAAAGCCGTAGGTCCCGTGCCACTACGATGTGTGACACGTTAAGAATCACTACTGGAGTTGGAATTACCCCAGATAGGCAAAATTTTTAGTCAGGGTGTACAATGGGCCAAATGTGGCCTAAGTGCTTAGAGATGCTTGGAAAACCGCGTCCTAGATCTCGCTCTTTCAAAGCAAGCAAGCAAGCAATATAGAAGTCAATTGCTTCCTTGTGGTTGTGCAAGAAAATGTTTGGCAAAACATGAAGATGTCACAATATGGATGTGCACTGCAATGATTAGACACATAATCGCACACACTTCCTTGGTATGGTGGACGGCCACTAATAAAAACACCATCAAGAATGGACTAAATGAAAATCAGACAATGGTCTGCTCGGGTGTAACAGGCATTATGCGCACAGCAACCACGGTGACATCGAAGCCGGTTATGGGACTGCCGCCGCCTCATCCTATAGTGGAAGTGGAGGCTACAAAGGAAGCTCGCTGGATTAACCAAAGGGGCCTGGAGATTATACAGCATGTGAAGATCATGTCAGAAGCGGCACAATCTCAAGCAATACTAGGAGTCAGGAGCAATCATACTGTTCCTGTCTTTTGCTTCCATAAAGCCTACGCCACAGTTACCCCAGAAAGAGACAAATGGAAACAACCCCAGCAACTGCTAAAGTCTCAGGTAGAATTATCTTCTTCCCTGGGAATATACACCACAGTCTTCCACGCAGAGGTATTTGCAATTCTGACCTGTGTTAAAGAGAATCTGAAAAACATGATGCAATAAGCATATCGACAGTCAGGCGACTATTAAAGCTATAAGCTCACACAGGATCTCCTCTGCGTTGGTTCTAGAACGCGGACTAGGTTCGGTTCCTGTAAATGGGTCAAACTGCTTTGAGTATCAGGACATAGCAATACTGAGGGGAATGAAATGGCGGATGCATTAGCAAGATCGGGCTCAATAAATTTATTGGTTGGGCCTGAGCCAGCCCTAGGTTTTCCGCACTCAATTATAAAGCAGGAAATTTGTAATTGAACTGCCATTCAGTTCTCAGTCTCCTGGAATTTATAAGCAGGACCATGTCATGCGACACTGCTTGTAAAAGAGCCCTGACGTAAAACGGCCAGAATTCTTTTACAACTAATCGGAAGAAATATTTTAAATAATAACGGTGACCGGTGTACTAACAGGACTGACAGAAACACTGCACACTTGAAGTATCAGCCGTAGCAAACGCGGGAATGATAAGAAACCTCAATTCTCGTCTTTGTCAATGTGTCAGACTGATGGGACTAATATATGAACACTTTGGTTCAGCTATAATGGAGCCACAAAAGGTGAAGGGAATACCGATTGGAAAGGTTCGGATCGCTCATTTTCAATAACCATGGTAAGTGGGCCACAAGGGCCTAAGTGCTGTGGTTAATCCTTGCCGTCAAAGGAAGAAGATGGTATATATGCCTGTGAGCTAACTCTATTTATATTTCATTTTTTAATTTGTTTATTTAATTATTTAAGCTTCAGCACAGGATAAAATAAATTTCTAGTCGGGGCAAATATAAAATAATAGCATGGTTAAACCCATACATTGGGCACCTAATAACATCAAAACTGTAATCAAGATAACACCCTCTATCTTAGAATCCAATAATAAATAAATCAATCTATAAATTATTTAACCAACCCATAAACCAAATAAGTTTTGCACCAACCTATATGAGATGATCTCAGGATCACTATTATAACTGGAGCAAACTGTGTAGACTCGAATACTAGGGACAAGGTATAATCACGAAAGGCACATGAGATGCAAGAAAATTTGAAGATTCAGGAATTATATCGTAAAATTCAAAACAGAATTATCAGTGCTTTCTTTTCCACAAAACAAAGTGAGTTGTAACTTTATTAATTAATAATAAACAACTTTAAACAAATAAATATCACTTCTATAAGACTTTATAACATTTGCTTGTTCTATTAAAACCCACCTTGTTTACTCTTGCATGGAGGAACGTCGACTTGGCCTTGAAGGATTCTCCGCAATCTCGAATTTCAAAACTTCTCTCGTTGGCGCGAACCTCGGTCTTGTGGCACGTGGGCAGGCTTACAAAAGATGACGGCAACAACTCATGTTCCATAAATGTGTTCGAAGAAATTGAAGCAGTAAAACGTTCTTTATTTAATTTAAACTTTACCATCAAGTAAGTAGGTCCGTCTTCCATTAATTTCTTTTATTGGAATGATCCATAAAATTGTTCATAGAACTTGTATTGTTAATAATAATATTATAACCTCCAAATTCGACTTTATCATAAACTTTTATGATGGAGTTTCTTCTTAGCATCAATGTAACGAAGCACTTTTATTTAAATTATGTTATTAATGTTGATACTTATTTTTAATTATATCTTGTAGATGAGAAATTATAATCGGATGACATTGGCATTTATGTTTTTTGTCATTCCAATTGTTGACCAATCCATAAACAAAAAACGAGCGAAAAACAATCGACAATCAAGGGACGCTTACTCCATTCTGCGATGAAATTCTTATTTTGTCGAAATTTACCCAAAATCTCGGTCGTAAGTTAATTAAATTTCGAAGATGTACTCAAATATTAATACATACATAATTACACAAAAAATACATATTTGCGGAGCTGCACAAAAAACTCAACGGCTTAGGAATATGAAAAATATATGTCACCACACAAAATCACCCAATCAGGGCTAAGCATAAATTGACCAAAATTTAACAAATATTAATAAATTACAATAACTTTCTTTAAATAAATTTTCATCAAAATGAAAAATACCACTATGTTACACATTAATAAATTAACATTTTGATGCCTCACTTGTTACACTTTCCAAAATTCACTTAGAACTTCACAAATATTTTTACATTAATTTTTAAATAACTTCATAACAATTAAATATAATTATTATCAGAAGCAACTTATAACTTCTTTACATACAGTAGCACATTAGTATAAACATATTTTTCTCAAAAGAAAAGCTGAAGTTCAACAAAATTACAAAATAAAATGTAACTGTCAAATTGATTACAATTTTACTTATATTTCGATAATTGTAGCTCAAGAATGCACAAATAAGACTGGGAACTTCCCTCTGCACTTTATCAACATGACGACGATCAAATTAAAACAACCTGAGGACCTAGAATCTGAGTTTACACAGCATTACAATGCCAAACCAACATCGATCCAAATGTGGTTAAATAACCTTTTTCTGCACAGTGTAGGAACCTATAGCTTTACTAAATATAGAAAATAAGTCTCCATTATAGCCCTATGTAACACAGCAATATGTTAGTATTGTATCTATAACTTGTTTGGGTAGTAAAAACGTTTTTTTCTTGAGCGGGGGACTTACGTTTTGAGTGCTTTCACGGTAGAGTGCTTTATAAGGGGAATAATATAAGTGATCTCTGACAACATATTCTGGCCTTCTTCTCGCTGGATGAGAAATTGACGGCCATTACGCAGGCTAGATATATGCGCAATACACGTGTAAAGTGCCAAAATGTATCTGTAATCTGTAGAATCTTGCACTGGTGCATCATAGGCGTATGTTTTCACGAACGAGAACAAACACCCATCAGCTATCTTTATAAAGTTTACTAAATACATGTCCTAGAACAACCCATGAGTTAAACTTACTAAATAGAGACTTTGAATACAACTTACCGATTCTGCTAAATAAACTTCCACCAACTCTGGGTATTCCATTAATCTCGCAAGAATTGCGCAAAGGGCGCTGCCTTGAGTTGAGCAATAGCTACTGTGAAGGGATAATAGTCTACATTTTTTGTATAGATATTCTTGAAGCCTTGCCATAGTTTGTTGTTGTTGGCTCCATTCCTTTCTTACGTGTTCTATTTTAGTTTCCTCAATTTCGCTTTCCATTTCAGTCATAAATATGTCTCTTTCTATGTCTATTCCAATTGGTGTATTTTAAAGATAAGGAATGAATCTATGCTAAACAATTACCTTCTTTTGGAACAAGGGAAGGTTTTCTACAGTTCTGTTCCTTAATTTGACGTATAATGCTTAGAATTTGATACCTGCCTTCCTTAATAACATCTTGATAATGCGATTTATAGATACATTGCTGGGTTTTATCAAGTGTTTTTATGCAACCTCCAATGTCCTTCTGAAAGCAGCAAGTCAATTCAGTTCAAATAATTTTTGTCAAAGTAAATTACCCTTCAGCAAACACAATGGTTTGGTTTTATTAATTACTTAATATTCAAGTTTATTTCTGAAGTAAAATTAAACCCTTTTCAAACTTGTAACAAAGTTCAACTATAGCAAAGATTATATTATAGAGTATATATAGTCTTTGACTATAGTATTTACAGTGAAATTATGTTACAGAGGTTTCTTCGTTGTAATCGAGGTTTGGTAACTATATACATGTAAGAACCACAAAAAAGTCTTGTGAAGTGATACCGCTATTTCTTGAAGGCGGCCATGGATGCACAGCTCCTTTTCCAATCCAATCCAGAAGGCAGTTTTAAAAAGTATACTACACTACAGTTTACTCAACAAACTTTGCTGCAGCTACTATTGAATGTTTTGATAGTACTGTTTACACAAATTTAGATGATACCTATCCTTAGCTGTAAAGTATTTTGTATAGTACTGCAACTTGAGTAATCTCTTTTCATCACTATTGTAAAGAGTTGTCGTTTAGTAAGGTTAGCTCTTCTTAGGATCTCAATATTCCAAACTAGATCTATCTATGATATGCGAGCATTCTGCGGATGGTCCACATCTTAAAAACCTTGAAAGTCTTTTGACTGATGATTCTTTAAGGGTCCATGACTCAACTCAGTACAACAGAATTGACCAGAGGTAACATTTTACCATTTTATATGGAATACCAAAGTTTAGATGGCGATCACAAAGAACAATTTTGTTATGCATTTCTGTCTCAGAATTCCATTTCTAGTTCAGTTAGGTAAGGTGCGGTAAATGTGCATCTGAGGCAAGTGTGTAAGCGGCTAGTATTTTTTTAACATGTGGTTTGGAACTCACGCCATCTCGTGAACATTGAAAGGACTAACTTGTAGCTTTATTACCAAAAAAAAGTTGACCCGCGCTTTGCATCGATAACAGTAATATACGTTTTCAGATGTTTGAATCGCATACAGTTAGTGAGAAGCACACGTCATTTTACATCTTCATTCATCCAAAGGCAGTTTAACTTTTTTCAAAAGAACTATAGTACAGTAAGGTAACTAATAATGCAGTTTTAAATTAATAATGTTATTTTAAGGTTAGTTCATCAACTGTCAGTAATTATCGATACTAAACTCTAAACTGGCCAACGGCATAAAAACCTTGGAAAATGGGGTGGGGACTGAGCGGATCTGAAGTCCTGAGACTTGTAGGGGAATATAAAAGGAACAAGCTCAAGATTCCATATAATAATAATACACCCCAAGAGGATTGGTTTCTTAGATTTTGCAAAAAATACAATTTGTCAATAAAAAAGCCTCAATTGGTGGAGTTTGCTCGCAAAAAAGCATGAATCCTTTCATAATCAATAAATACTTCCAAATCCTGAAAAATACTCTAGAAGATTTGAATTTAACTGACAATCTGATGCAAATGTGGAATCTAGATGAAACTAACTTATGCCTAGATCCATCTACAACAAAGGTAGTAGGTAAAGAAGGAGATGTATCGTCTAGAACAACAGGAAGAGTAAGAAGAGAAAACATAATGGTACAAATGGAAGGGAATGTAGCAGGTTACAAATCCCCCTCCTTAATAATATTTGGGGAAAAAACATTTGGAAACACTGGGTTGCTCCTCAAGAGGAAGACTTTCCCAGCACAACTTACGCAGCTACTGCAAACGGGTGGATAGAATCCAACATATTTTTGCGATATTTTTGAAAAACCATATCTTAAAAAAATTGGAAATCCAGGCTGGTCTTAGTGGTCTACGATGGTCGCGTTTCGCATGTGGATGAACGCCTTATATGATGTACAATCGAAAACAACGTAACCATTCTGAAGCTAAAGGGAAACTAAGAAAAGTTCAACAACATAAGGAATGACGCAGTGTATCAAAATGGTAACGCTATTCCTGAACCAAGCACAGAAACAATATACGGACTCAGCATAGCAGCCATTCCAGGACCCAGCAGGGAAACCAACAAACAGATAAGAAACCAATTCACTTTAGTAGAATAAATATGGATTAAACCAAATTGAGTTATTATTTCAAGCGGATTTGGGAAAGGAGGAATATACCTCTCCAACCCAGAAGTTATTTTATTGGAACACTTTGATCCCATAGCTTTGAAAAGATGAGAACAACGAGGAGTCCAACAACACAAGGAACGACGAAATATCTCAAAATGGTGATCCTATTCCAGAATCCTGCATTGGATTCATTCCACACAGCGCAGAAATCATTCCAGGACCCAGCACAAAAGCAATTCACGGACCCAGCGCAGAAGCCGTTTCAGGGCCCACTTTAGAAGCAATTTTCGACACTAACAAAAAAGCAGTTCTCGAACCCAGCACAGAAGCAATACCCGGACCCAGCACATATACCATTTCAGGACCTAGCACAGAAGCAATTCCAGGACCTAGCACCGAGGCTATTCTAGAACCCAGCACAGAAGCCATTCCAGAACCCAGCACAGAAGCAATTCACGGACACAACGCAGAAATTATTCCAGGAGCCAGCACAGAAGCAATTCCCGTACCCAGCATAGAAGCTATTTCAGGACACAGTTCAGAAGCAATTTTCGGCCCTAACAAAAAAGTAATTCACGGATGCAACACAGAAGTAACTCTCGGACCCCGCACAGGAGCAATGCCCGGACCCAGTACATATACCATTCCAGTACCTAACACAGAAGCCATTCCAGTACCCAGCGCAGAAGCCATTCCAGCATCTAGCACAGAAGCCATTCCCGGCCACATGACTAGAATTACCATTTTGATATACTGCGTCGGTCCTTGTGTTGTTGGACTCCTCTTAGTATTTTCCCACATTTTCAAAGCTATCTGATCATAGTGTTCCAATGAAATGATTTCTGGGTTAAATGGGTATATTCTTCCTTTCCTAAATAGGCTTGAAATAATATCTGTATTTGTTTTACTCCATAGTTTTCCTACTAAAGTGGATTGTTGTCTTAGCTGATTGTTGGTTTCTATGTTGGGTCCTAGAATGGCTGCTGTGCTAGATCCGTAAATTACTTTTGTGCTGGGTCCGGGAATAGCTTCTGTGCTGGGTCCGGGAATGGCTTCTGTGCTAGGTCCTACAACGACTTCTACGCTGAGTCTTAGAATGGATTTTGTTCTAGATCGGGAATTGCTCCTGTGCTGGGTGAGCAGATGGCTTTGAGCGCCGCACACGCATTGACCATTTACAGATACTAATGCAGGGTGTACATAATTAAAATGTATTAGTAATGCCTCTCCGCTTTTCCTTGGTATTTGTATTCACTACTTTTGGGAACTTTGTAAGCTTAACGCTGTCCAAATGCTATTCAGTAGTAGCAAACATTTTTTTTTCACTTTCAGAAAAATGGAATTGCTCCAAGATATCCACATTTTCTTTGAACCCATTAGACTTCTTTCTAAGGGTCACTTAAAATCTGTTGTCTACAAAACTCAGGTTCAGTCTGCCAGAGATATAACGCATTGAACGTTTTCAAATTGACACCCTGTACATGTAAAACTGTTCCTTAATATAGAGTATTTGTCAACATGAATTAGTAGTTGAATGATGTAGATAGATAACAAATTAATAAGAACAAGATGATCGTCATATTGAGAAAAAACATAAACAAAACCAAAATATAAAATATTTAAAAAGTTTACCATAAGAACCGGTATACATAAGGCTTCACAGGTTCCTTTTCCAAGATCGCCCATTTTTGTAATTAATTTTAATTTAAATCTTTCACTAAAATTCCGACATTTTTGTTAGACAGATAAAATTTGACAGTGACGCATTGCCAGATTGTAAACTATAATATGGTACATGATAACACAATGTTGTTTTTTCTAGTTTGCATACATCAGTGGTATGTTAACATTGATAGATAATTTGTAAGTTTATTTTTAAGCTATGATGCGGCGCCCAAAGCCATCTGCTCACCCAGGACCAGGTCAGCCCTCATTCAGGAATGTAGAGACGCTCTTGAAGAACTCACAAGGCTGAAAGAAGTAAAACTGGTCTGGGTACCGGGACACTATGGAATCCCTGGCAACAAAAAGGCAGATAAGCTTGCCAAGCTGGGAGCCGGAGAAACCTGCCTAGGACTGGAACCCTTTCCAGGTTTTTCAAGCCATGAGGTCACGTCATATCTAATCGAATGGGCACATGTCAGGTTGAAGGACGAATGGATGTAGACAAGCAAAACTTTTCATAGCCGGACCGGAAAAATCTAAAGTGATCTGGTTATTGGAGAAACGCCAACGGACTCCTAATCTATCGATAGGAGTTTTGATAGGATAAGCTCAGAAAGACACCTGATCTTTCTAGGTGTAGAGGATGACCCACGATGGAGGGCAGGAGAAAACTCCTTTCCACTTTCTAGGAAAATGTTAGGCGCAAATGCGAGTGAGACATAAAGTTACCAACGCAGCAACACTTCACAGTGCAGAGTTGAATTCCCTCGCGTGGATAGCCATCCTGGCCTTCATTAGAATGTCAGGAAGGTAAGGGGTGGCTGTAGACAACAAAACGTGTGTCTTTACTCCTGCCATACACTTTATAACACTTTCTACAAGTATTTGAAAATTATTATTGTTGCTGCTCCCAAGCCCGGATAAAAGAGAAGGGTTGGTATGTTGGCTAACAATCGCACACCGTATGAATGCTACGAAATCTAGATAAAGAGAAGAAAACATGCTAAAGACATTTGAAAGAAAAGTTATAAAATCTATTACGGCTCCCATAAGAGAAAGAGGTGCGTGGAGAAAACGAAACGACAGGGAAATGGATGAAATACTGGATCAACCAATATAATGGCAATGCTCAAGGCAGTAAGAATTAAATGGGTAGGAGACGTGACAAGGATATACGAAGAAAGTAATGCAAGGCATAGTACAAGGAACAAGAACTAAAGACAGACCTCGCAAACTGTGGAGAGATGGATTGGAAGAATACCTTAGGAGATTGAGAATGGATAACTGGAAGGCAGTGGCGCAGGATACAAATAAGTGGCAAACTGGAGTTGATTTGACCAAGATCCAACTACGGTTAGGAATGCCACATGAGGTGAATGAGGATGAGAAAGTATTAAGCCTATACAGACTTGGCGCCTTGTTGAACCTGGTACCGGGTCATCTGTCCTGACTCAGTTTTTTGGGTTATACAGATAAATGCTGGGACAGTATCATTCACGAAAATTCCATTATCCAATTTTTCTGGCCTTTTCTATTCTTACATTCGCGCTACTGGCTGAAGATGGGCTTAGAGTTCCGGTGCGGAGTCCGACTGACCCTTATAGCGGCCCGCCCCTTGTGGGGTATGAACTTTTGTTGATTTTCCTTTTCCTAAACCTGATAGAAAAACTATCAAAATACAAAATTGAAATAACAGCTTTGTACAAGAAGTAAGATGGCCAGGGTAAGACAAGAAATGAAAAAGCATACACACTAGACATGAAAGCGGTACGAGTTTCTAGGTGGATAAAAAATTATCAGATAAAATAATTAATATGGAAGCAATTAATAAAAGACTTTGCAAGCTGCGATTAAGAGATTAGGGAGATGCGTAGAGAAGACGAAACAACAGGGAAATAGATTAAATACTTCGACCAACCAATATAGTGGCAATGCTCAAGGCATTACTATTCAACAAGAATAAGATAATAGAGAGATAGGTCCAATATTCTACCGAAGTACTAAATGGTGCTAGCGAGCACTGACACATTGAATAAAATGAAACGAAACGATGAAGAAGACAGAAGAATCTACTCGGGTAGAAATATAGATTATAGAACACCTTTAAACACGTACAAACCAACAAAGCATCAGGAACTGACAATATAGTAACAGAATTACTTAAAGCTGAAAGTGAAGAACTGACAGAACAGAAGCAATACACAAACTGATCATTAATGTTTAGAGTAAGGAACATATAAATGGAAATTAGATATTATTTGCCTTGTCCACAAAAAGCGAGATAAATTGATGTGTTACAACTATAGCGGCATATGTCTCCTAAATAGGGGCTGGAAATAGATGCTTTTATGGTCTCGAGAGCATACTAAAATCTAGAAATGTATCTAAAGTATACAAAACTTGTACTGTACGCCTTTATTCACACAGTAACTCGGGCAAGAGTGGGTCATAGACCCTCAAAAAAATGAACTATTAAATCCTTTCGAAAGGAGGATGTTAGAAAAATTTTTCGTCCAATATATGTAAATGGATGACGAATAAAAATAAACCATGAACTAAACCAACTTCTAGAAGATCAAGACCTGGTAGGGAGGATCGAGAGGCAAAGAATATGATCGATGGTTGGGCCATATATGGCGATTGTCTAATACGAAGGTAGCCAGAAATGTTTTCATACAAATTCCAGACGTACAACATACTAGAGGAAAGACCTTGCAAAAACTAGAAAAACTATTAAATCCCTTCGAAAGGTAGGTGTTAAGAAACATTTTCAGTCCAATATATGATGAAAATGAAATTGGATGACGAATGAGGATGGGCCATGAATTAAAGCAACTGCTCGAAGATCAAGACCTGACGACCTGGTAAGGAGAACTAAGAGGCAAACAATACGATCGATAGTTGGGTCATATATGGTGAATGCCTAGTCCGAGGGTAGCCAGAAATGTTTTCACACAAAACCCAGACGGACAACGTATCAGGAGAAGACTTTCACAAAATATAGAACAACTATTAAGTCCATTTGAAAGGAGGGTGTTAAGAAACAACTTTAATCCAATATATGATGAAAATATAATTGGATGACGAATGAGGATGGACCATGAATTAAAGCGACTGTTCGAAGATCAAAACCTGACGACCTGATAAGGAGAATCAAAAGGCAAACAATCGATCGATGGTTTGGCCATATATAGCGAATGCCTAATACAAGGGTAACCATTAATGTTTTTATACTAAACCCAGATGAAAAACTTACCAGAAGAACACCTTCACGATGACGCGATAACGATACCAATGATTTAAGAAAGCTACGAGTACATAATTGGACCAATATAGAACAGGACACACTGGAATGTAAAGCCGTGGTCGAAGAAGTCAAGACTTTTCAAGGGTCGTTGTACATATCATGTAATTTTATTTTGGGATTTAGTAAAATATGGTTTTCCAAGACGAACCCAGTTCTGGCAATTTATTCAAGACTAAATGAACACTGAACAGTGTTGTATTTACTCTGAAGATGCAAGCTGTAATGTCATGCGAAACGTTAGTTTGTATGGGTTCACAAACAGCTAATAAAATACATTAAGGTCAAATCCTTGTCCGCCCCAAGGTTTAAATAATCTAAGCACACGGTCCTGTTTAGGCAGGCAGGCAGGGCCTACGAATAAATATTGCTCAAATTTCTAGATCAAATGCTTGTAAAGGCAGACAAGCTACAGGTCGGTCCTTACCTGATAATGCTGGATGTTGTTCCCAAATGACGACGCGGTCTAAGCCGAAAGTAAATTGTAATATTGACAGTTCGAGAAACCGTGAAAGACTCAAAGAATATAATAGGTGATTAGTAATGATTTTACTGTTTTTATTCTCCCTGTAGTCCTGATCTTGCACTGTTCGACTTCTTTTTGTGGGATACAATTGAGGATTACCAAACTCCTACTGCCAATGTGGAGGATCTGGAAAACAGATTCAGAGAAGCTTACAGCTTGATTACGACCTAAATGCTAGCTCATGTGAGAAGTGCTAAAGGAATAAAGAAAGGCATTTTGAAAATTTTAATGAACAAAATGTTATACTTACCATTTTATGATAATTAAAATACTTAAACTTAGTTATTTATAAATAGGACTTTGGTGTTTTCACTCACACTTACTTTACAGTACTTTAAGTCGAGTAGAATAACATACCAAACAGGCAAAGGGCGTATCTAGGCGGGAGGTTAGCTTACTCAAGGCGACTCGAAGGTGCTTTCTGTAAATATTGTGTGTTGTTTCCACCGCCAGCCAATATGATGAAAGGTGGTTGGGGTTCTTGGCAGCCCCCCCCCCTTATAAGATGGAAAAAATTTACAATAAAACAGTAAAAATATAAACAACAAATATCTGAAAAATTGGTATGTCAACATTTTGAAAGAAACTATAATTACGAAGTAGGGGCCCTCGCGCCAAATGTTAAAAGTCGTAAGAACTACAAGCTGTATGTGTATTATCACATACAGGTTGTCGTTCTTATGACTTCTCGCAGATGGATGTACATATAGTTAGCTCGTAGTAATAAGGAGCTTTCCAAAATAATCTCGTCTCATTTCACGACGCACCAACAACGAGAATATTCCAGAAGCTATTTACCTTGTAGGTATATAATAATAATAATAATAATAACTTTATTACAAATAGCTTTATTACAAATTATATAAAAATGAATATTAGAAAGTTTTTTGGCGAGAATGGCAAGTATTGACGTTTATTTGGGTATCTACGTTTGCATGTGTTATACCGCGTCCACACCAACGTTTAGTAAAAGTTATATTTTATTATTTGCAGTGAATTAAAACGAAAGAAAAGTACCAGCACCAGCAGCAGTGATGAAGGCAAGGAAGTATGTAAAAACCAATCTCTGCTTCAGATATTGCGACTGCGAGGTCTTCGTCTATGGTTCAACCACGGTACCAGACAGTGAAAGTAAAACTGAAGACGACGGTTGTCATGAAGAGCATATTGGAAATATCGTCGGTCTGGCGACTACTATGCCGGTTGATAAGAAAAAACATCTTCTGGAAAATGGCTGGGTACTTTCGAAGAACTATGATTTGGCGGCAGATGCCAAATACCTTGAGAGGAAATTCAATCACCAGTGGCTGGACACATATTCACCATCATTAGCTTACTCAAGGCAACTCAAGTGTTTTCTGTAAATATTGTGTGTTTCCGCCGTCAGCCAGCATGGTGGGAGATGGTTGGGTTTCTATTATCATCAGACCTTTCACTAAGTACAAGGATATGTATGATTATTGCAAAACACATGTACAGACCCAGGCCGTTCGAGTGAACATTCGACTTCACCAATCTTCGCAAAAATTAAGAGAAAAAAACAGTTGAAAACTGTCCACATTTCCATCCAAGTAATGAGAGGTGTTTCATTGGAGGAATGAAATGAAAGTACTTCATCTTGTGCAACTTTTTACAATTTGGAAGGCATCGAAGGAGAAAGGGAACAGTGGTTCAAAATGTGGAATTTTTTTATATACATTGCAAATTTACAATCTACTTGAATTACAGAGTAATAAGTAAGTATAATGGCAAGGTAGCTATATGTCATGAGTTGGGCACCATCCACTGATGGGTCTCCAGGATTCACCCAATGAGGTCTTCCAGCCATAGTCGTTTAAGTCTTCTTTCCGCGGGCTGGTGGGAGTAGAGGTTAGCGATGTACTGATTAGTGTGATGTAATCTGCGATGAAGGGAATTCCGAGGTCATTATGGAGGGTGTGATTGCTGGTAAACCATGGAGCGTTAGCCAAATTACGCAACGTCTTCGACTGGAAGAATTGTAATATTTTGGTATTTGAGGGTTTGCTACATCCCCATCATTCGATCCCATAGGACCAAACAGGTGTCAGGATGACTTTATAGAGTAGTAGCTTGTTTTCTAGACTAAATTGCGATTTACGTCCAATTAGCCAATATATATTTTTTGTCTTGAGGTTAAGTTGCTGTCGTTTGGCTTTGATGTGGGCTCTCCAGTTCAATTTTTGGTCCAGATGGAGACCTAAGTATTTCACCTCAGTTTTTATAGGAATTGGTTGATTCTATATGGTAACTTGCGGACTAATTGCGTGTTTGGTAGTAGATGTAATTTGGGTACATTTACTGCTGTTTACTTTGATTCTCCATCGATCTAGCCAGGTTTGTAGGAAGTTTAAATGTTGTTGCAGCTTATCAGATGCGTTATCAGGGTTGTTATGTGATGACATTATTGCAGTGTCATCTGCAATGGTGGTAATTAGGGTATTATTTGTAGTTGGGATGTCTTCAGTATAAAGGAGGTATAGGAAAGGGCTGAGGACACTTCCTTGCGGAACACCGGAGTTTATAGAATAGTAATTTGATAGCGCGTTCTCGTATTGGTCTTGATAGCATCTGTCAGTTAGATAGGATTTTTTTTTTATTTTGTATAAAAGTCCAGGATGCCGGTCCTTATCGAAGACTTGCTGGATATCTAGGAAGACCGAAGTGCACATTTTTTCCCCTCAAGATTTTCTTTAATATGATTAATTATTCTATGGCATTGCTGAATGGTAGAGTGGCCTTCACGGAAGCCGAACTGGTGCAGAGGAATTAGTTCATCTAGTGGTGTTATTTCTTTGATTTGGTGGAAATAGGTTTAATGGGTTAGCCATGCTAAGCATTCATCGTCAATCGGTTTTTCCAAACAAGGAACAATTTTATTAGTGGAAGCTGTAGTTAGAAAATTTGTAACTAATCGTCGCAAACTACTGTTCAAAAATTAAATTTATTAATAAATAGTGTTTTTCTTTTGTAATTGTATATTATTGCATGCCACCCCCCCCCCCCCAACTCCCATGAAAAAAGTTGGATTCAGAAAGCTGCCTCCCCTTTCGTTTTGAGCCTGGATACGCCCTTGAAACAGGCATCTCTGATTCATAATACCGTCAATAAAAATTTAAATATCACAGTACTTTGCGACATGTATTTTGGGTAGTAACTCCTACTCTCCCATAAATCACCCGTTTTTTACAAAGCAGTGGCGGCTTGTACTAAAGGGCACAAGGGCACGTGCCCACCCAACCACCAAGATAAACACAGAAAGAAATTCGCATGTAATTCAGTGCATTATTTTAATTTCATTATTTTAACGATGGTATCAAATTTTCCTTCCGCACCACAAGCGCGGCTAACAGCCTCAAAACTATTTTCCGGGGAACGGTCTGATTTGTACCTATGTAGAGCAAGATTCAGTTGCCCATCGGTTATCTTCACTATACGTGATATACCAGGCGAATGGGGCACCGAGCGATTTGTTCCCCATTTAAAGTCAACGTTTGAATTTCGACTGCAGTGTTTTGTGTTTTCGCGCAATCGCGCGTGTGAATTCAAAGACGATAGTGACGTTTGTTCAATGATGGAAGTTGTATGCAAAATCTTTTAAAAAACCCGCTATCATTTGAGGAAAACCTTTTAATTAAGAAGAAAGGAAGGCCTATTCCTGATCTTCAGATAAACTACAGTTCGACAAGTAAAACCCGAACGTACAATAGAAAATTCAACAAGAATATCTATGAAAAATACGATTGGATGTGCGGATGTTCACTAACAAATAAACTGTTTTGTTTTATGTGCTTAATTTTTAAGAAAGAGGTTAGTGCGTGGAATAAACAAGGGGTGAATGATTTAAAACACATTGCACAAAGGGCAAAGAAACACAAATCTTCCCTTTCTCACATGAATGCGTGCATGGATTTTAGTGTTTTAGGCAAAGTGGACATCCGTGAACAACTAGAGGGTGCTTATTTGCTACATAAAATTAAGTACAACGAAGACGTGGAACAAAATCGTCATATTTTGCGCCGGTTAATTATGTGTATTAAATTTTGCGGCGCCTTTGAACTGGCGTTGCGAGGTCACGATGAGACATTAAGGTCAGAAAATCTAGGAATTTATTTAGGGTTAATCAACTTTGCTGCCGAATTAGACGCTGTGCTTGCAATACATATGAAAGGTTCACAAGTGTTTAAAGGGGTCTCAAAAACTATTCAGAACGAATTGCTAGATGCAATGTTGCAAATTTACAAGCAGGAAATATTAAAAGAAATTAAATCTGCAAATTTCATTGCTTTGGAGGCCGATGAAACTACTCATAGACGTCTTTTCCAGCATGAAAAATAGGAGAATGGATTTTATGTACAAAAAATAGGTAAGTTTTTTCTTGTGCCCACCCTCTTTCTTAACTCACGAGCCGCCACTGGTACAAAGACTTACTTTACTCAAACGTTGTCATTCAATACAATCTTTTTTAACTTTCATCAGCAATATCGAAATACGAAAAAGACAACACGGAATTAATTATTTTTAACATATATTTATACAAATAAAAACAAATTTCTTAATATAAAAATTTCATAAAACATAAATTACACTTTTCCAGTAAACTTATAATACTTGGTATAGTTTGCATGAGTAACTTTGAACATTTCTGTAGAAGCTGTGCTTAAAATTCGTTTTAAGTATGCTATTGCATGTTCATCACACAGTGACACCAAACTATACAGGCAATTGTTTAGATGGATCTGAAAACAAAACACCATTAATACAGCATACTATCACACTGAACTACAATTTACCTTAACATTAGGGAACAGAGTTATATTCTCATAATGATTCAAAATATCTGCAATCAAATAGGGCGAAATTCGCATCATATCCCTGCTGCAATTGTGCACTAAAGTTTTAGTCAGCTTTTCTAACTTGTGAGCACAGTCGGATATTTGCTGAATCTCAGGTGCTTCGAGTTTTAGGTCCGAGTTGCTTTTTAGGCATAACTTGTTCAACAGGGCTCGATACCGTTGCAAGTACGATGGCAGACAATCCATCAAAAGAGGTTTTCTGAATTTTAATAATGTTTCCAACAGTGAGATGCATAAGGTGAATGTACTTGCGAAATTTTCGGATGGGGTGGAGTTTATGGTGGAAACTGTCACTAAAATGGAGTCGATCAATGGAGAAGTCAATAGAAGCTGAAACAAAGTTGTTTTAATAAACTGTACATTTCAACACGAATTTAGCTAATTTGTGTGTTTTTACTAATACCAAACCCTGTGTTTGCTAACATTTCCATTATAGATTGAGCGTCATCTGTTGTGCATAAATAGAATTTGTTAGCAAAAGCGAAACAAGAGTAGGCATATGTTATTTCAGGATGTTCAATGAACCCCAGAAATATATTTAAAATTATAAGTGTCAGGGCATTATTTTCGAAATATTTGCAAAGTTTATTTTTTAAAATTAACAATTAAAACACTGAAGATGTTGATGGATATTCACAAAAACCAGCGTGTGGCCTCTGCATTGATCATTTTGCATTGCTTAGAATTGATGGCGATGAACACCTGCTTCACATTGTGACTGACGACGAGACTTGGATTTCGTATGCAAATGTTGAAACCAAGAAGCAATCAGTGCAGTGGGATCATGCAAGTTGCTCTAAAACCAAAGAGTTCCTGAAAACGTTCGAAAAGAACAACCAAATTCGTTAAAAATTTGCGTTTCGCGACTTCGAACAGGCTGCAGTACCACAAACTTTGTGCGGGGTGGATGGTTAAGATGTTGACGGATGTTCACAAAAAGCAGCGAATTGCCTCTGCACTGACCATTTTGCATTGCTGAGAAACTGATGGCGATGAGCATCTCCGCCAGATTGTGACTGGCGACGGTACTTGGATTTCGGTTGCAAATGTTGAAACCAAGAAACAATCAGTGCAGTGTAAGCCTGCAAAGTTCCCCTGAAGCCAAAAAGTTTAAGAAAACGTTCGAGAAGAACAAAATTCGTTAAAAATCTGCGTTTCAAGATCTCGAAAAGGCTGCAGTACCACAGACTTTGTACGACGTGGATGGACAAGATGTTGACGAATGTTCACAAAACCCAGCGAATGGCCTTTGCACTGATCATTTTGCATTGCTGAGAAACTTATGGCGATGAGTACCTGCACCAGATTGTAACTGGCGACGAGACTTGGATTTCGTACGCAAATGTTGAAACCAAGAAAAGTTCATGGGACCGCAAGCGGCAGTTGGTGTAGTAAATTACTCATTTTTTTACTTTTTAAAAGAAGTTGGAAAAAGAAGAAAGTAAAGATTCTAATACTATGAATTAAGTGTGAGTCACCATGTATTTGGAAAACATTTAGAACTGATTACTTACATGTAAATTCAATATCATGTTTGTCTCAAATTTCACCACATCTTCGTATATGCTTTCGCGTCCTGCTTGCTTATTATCTTTTAAATACAGTATAATTGTCTCCAACAATAACGATTTCAATACTTCTTGCAACATTTTTAATTTTTTTGGGTTGAGGCTGCGTAGTACAATCGTATTCCATATTTTCAACTGCTCAGTAAACTTACTGATGTTGTTTTCATTTAATGCTTGTGCCTGTAAAGTAAATAACAAATAAACAAAATAGCCTAGAAAATGTAAAACTAGAAATACAAACCGAAAATTTAAGTAAATCGCTTGAAATTATACCAAACTGCTCAGTTGGAATTTGTTCAAAAATTAACACTACAAGTTGGGAATATTGTTCTTGTTCCTTGTCGTCAACGTTGAGATTCTGACAATATTCCCACGTCTTCATTACAATATCTTCTTGCAGGATTTTCAGGCTTGCCTTATTTCGTAAAATTGTGGTGAAGAACGAAGTTACTCCTTTTAAGTGTTGATTACCTTGGGCGCGCTTGTTCATCTGAAAATTACAATTATAAGTGAACAAGTTATGCAAAAATTGAAAGATAACTTACAATTGCTTCGATCCATGGATTTAAGAAAGGTATTAATTCGTCAAGCTGCTCTTGCAAATTTTTTGCTTGGTAATAATTCAGAGCCAAAGTGAATGCTTCAGTGGAAGATAAATCCGGCACCTTTTGTTTTTTTATTAACTCCGCAATGCTTTTGCAAATATGTTCTTCATACTGCATCAGCAAGTTTTTGTAGTGGGCGGCGATTGAGTATTTTTTATACTGAAAATGAAATACTTGATGTGATTGAGAGTTTCACTGTTTATTTTATATTATTATATATTATTTATTTAATTATCATTTAATGAAATTTTGTTATGTATTTTCTACATAGAGTGTGTTATCCAACATTTCCATTACACCTTGAATCCATATGTGAATTTGTTTAGAAAAATAGTTTTTCTCTGTTTATACACATATTTTTACACAGTAGGTACACATTTTTAACATACAGGGTGAATAAAAAGTAAAGAACATGGATGCTACAGCCTTAAATAATAACTTTACGTAAGAAAGTTTCTAACAAAAGTTTCCTATCAGGTTATTTGCCACAATTTGGCGTTTTTCATTTTTTTTCGATTGTCATATGTTTTAGCTATGACATCATCGACATTTTTTTTTAAATGGCAACCTGTACTTTTTATGGCATGACCAGTTAATGCTTTTTATTCTCTATACAGCCATGTAAAAATATTATACATTTGCATAATAAAAATTTCAAGAACAATCACGATAAATATTTATTTTTGTCACTGGCAACATTTTTTATCAGGTACACTTATCGCAAGATAAACAGAAGACGCACATCGTCGTGAGTTCTCTTTTTATCACTGTACGCAATCATCATCAAAATTTCGATACGTTCAGTTTCTGCTAAACGTACCATGATTAGAAATTCGTATTTGACACAGGACGCAGACTAAATTTTAATCACTTATTAATGCTAACTGTCACCGAATCGACATTACAGATTTGCATTTGTTCAATTTTAAACATTTTCCAACAATTGCCTACTATTGTCTTTTGTTTATTTTGCAATAAGTGTACCTGATGAAAAATGTTGCCAGTGACAAAAATGTTTATCGTGATTGTTCTTGAAATTTTTATTATGCAAATGTATGATATCATTACATGGCTGTATAGAGAATAAAAAGCACTAACTGGTCATGCCATAAAAAGTGTAGATTGCCATTAAAAAAATGTCGATGACGTCATAGCTAAAACATACAACAATCGAAAAAAAAAATGAAAAACGCCAAATTGTGGCAAATAACTTGATAAGAAACTTTTGTTAGAAATTTTTTTTCGTAAAGTTATTATTTAAGGCTGTAGATCGATGTTCCTTACTTTTTATTCAACCTGTATAAAAAAAAACTTTCGGTGAACAAAATGAATTTTCTTCATAAATACAATTATTCACATGTACTTACCAGAATAATCTTTAATCTCTTAAGCAGTTTCATACTGATGTGCATTTTTGGTGAACACATTGACCAAAATGTCATTAACACCAGGTACATTCAAAAATTGTAATTAAATAATCTAAAGTAAGATTTACCTTATGGCCAATGTTGCTTACAGCTACCACAGCGCACTGTAAATATTTCTCCTGCTCAATATTTTTTGTTAAAAATTTAATTCCTTCCTGGAAGTCTTCCAAGACATTTTCTTCGTTGACAAAATTATCTCTTCTAAAGAGGTTTATTACAATGAAAGTGAACATCTCTATGTAATTTGGAAACGTATCAATGATGATTCGCGTTGTGAGGAAAGGTTTGATTAGAAATGTTAGAGAGCCATTGTAATTTTGAGCTAGACCTGAAAATAAGATATTATTATATATAGGGTGTTTAAAAAACAGGTCGAATAATTCACCCACATACAGTACTCATCAAAAAGAACAAAAAAGTCTTAATCAATATACGTCCGCAAAGCACTTGTTTCAGAGACAGAGGCGATTTTATAGTTTAATCAATAAACGGCAATAGTAGGCTTTTCGTTTGCCATGAAACACATAATTTAAGTTATTATTATTTGTTGCCTGTACACAATTGTACCCGTGCCACATCCAGCGGGTTCAGCCCTTACTGCTTTTGATTATGGTTCAAAAATGGTGTTTTGTAGATGCATACTGACAGAAGTGGTTTGGGCGGGGGAAAATCCTCACACTGTTGACAACAACATAGATTTCCATTAAATGTTTGGCTGGGTATTTTGGAAAACCATCTGATAGGGCCAGTATTTTTACTAAATCGTTGGCTGGTGAACTAAACTACTCAAAAATGAATAGGGACATTGCAGTGTAAGATACTTACAGGCAACACCAATTGCATTTGTAATAACAAAACTACCAAAACAACAAAATGTAACGTCTTTTTAGTAATGAACATGAAAATTACAACAAAGGTATGTTTAAAGAAGAAATTTAACAATATTATAATGAAAATCGTTAATGTCTCCTTCCACTTAACTTAAATTTATTAGATTATAATACCACATGGCACCTTCTCTGGCTGTAATAACTGCTCTGCACCTTGTGGGCATACTCTCAATGTAATTATCAATATGTTCTTGTGGAATTCGATGCCACAGTACCGGCAGTACATCCCTCAACTGTTGCACAGTAGTAGGCCTTGTGTTATGATGATCCAGTTGTCTCTGCAGAAGGTCCCATGCATGCTCGATGGGGTTGAGGTCTGGAGATAGCGGAGAAAGAGCAATATGGTTCATTTTCTCATCTCAAAGCATCTCTAATAAAACAATCTTGCGTTGTCATCAAGAAAAACAAAATATTCCCGTCCAACAGTGCTGTGACGGGTCAGAACATGGTCCATAATGAACTCTTGGGCATAATGTTGGCCCGGGAGTGTACCATTAAACATATGGAGGTCAGTATGTCACCCTAAAGAAATTCCAGCCCATATTGTGTCTTCATTGAGTCACAGTTCTTGCAGGACATCTCAAGGGGTGATATGAGGTAAGTCCTACCTCAAACAATCGATTTCTCACAGTTTGGTGGTTGGCTCAATGTCCTGTGGTATTCTGGAGCACTTGTTGTTGTAACGAAGTTTCCGGCCAGAACGCGTTTTGAATTTATTTAGAAACTTTACGCGTTATTATTTCACCGGAAAGGCGCTGGTGGCGCTGGTAGAAAATTCATTAACTTCTGAGTCAAAGCCTGGAGAAGGAAGTCCAGCCCAGAAACCAGTCTGAAACCGAGAACTTTTGAGTCGAGATGCAGAGGAAGAAGTCCAGTTCAGAAACCAGTCCTAGAACCAGATCTTCTAAGTCGAAATCCGGAGAGGAAGTCCAGCTCCGAGACCAGTATAAAACCAGTCCAGTAACCTGAATTTATAAAGCGAATCCTTTAACTAAACCCAGTTCACGGCATACCTGAAAAATCCTAAAATTCCATTGAACACTGGATTAGGATGGGGAAACCGGCTCTTTGACAGTTTTAATCCAGGGATTACTTTCCGTTCACCCTTAATTAGGATGGGGAAACCCGCTCTTTGACAGGGTATCCTATTAATGATTTCCGTTACACGCTATTTTTTGCTAGAATGGGGAAACCCCAGCTTTCATTAAATAGAGACCTTTAATTCTCCCGAACATTTAAAACATATTTTCTCCTGACCTGGGATACATCGCATTAAAAATGGTTTAAAGAATTTACTACGAATATCGCGACACTATTTTGGTTAGATTTGGGGTGACCCGTGCTTTCCATTTAGTGCCAGCATTAATAATTCTGAACGACTACACAATACTGGCGAAAATTCCCCAGCGCCGCGATCTAGACCTGAAAAGACAACTGCAACGCCGATAGAATTCGACTCATTTATTTATTCCAGTTATAGGTAACAGGAATGAATGGCATACATTGCTAGGTCACCGAAAACACCAGTCCCAGGGAGCTGCTACAATCCAGTACCTGCGAGTAACCCGCGCTTAATTTCCATTAATAAGAATTTATTAGTTGTTTAGCAGCTGTGGCCTTCAATAAGCGAGCCTGCTCCTCATCTGGCCGCCACCGTCTACAGCAGCGCGTCGCTGTCCGCTGACCCGCACGGAACGTGTCCAGATTGCAAGCATTCCAGGGCCGAACCAAGGCAGTTTTAATTTCGTTTTCAGAACACCGTAATTTAATTTTAATATTTTAATTAATTACCAGAAGCCGATCCTCACGAGGTGCTGTGATGCGAAAAGATCCACTTGCAAGCCTTCCTGCAGTCGTTCCTGTTTCTCTAAGGCGCGAAAGGGCAGGTGAAATTACGCTCTACGTGGTTTCTAACATATCAGCAATTTCGACCTGGCAATCTCCTTTTTGGTGCATAGCAACGGCTAAATTTCGTTGTTCTATTGTTAAATGGTTTCTCTGCATTGTTGTTTATTATTGAACACACAAATGTAACAGACGAATAATAAAACAATGAACAGAAAAGATGTTAAGAAGACAGGAAAGATTGACACTAAACAATTGCACCTGGATTAGATTGTTTTTTGTGTTTTACCATTAAACATTGCCGCTTGCTCTAATTATCAATAATAGACGACCATTACCCGCCAAATACAAACATATATACTTTATATTACAATATCCCCATTCATTTTTCAATAGTTTATATCATGGCTTCTTGAATAATACTTTACCCCCACCATTGGAAGACATGTTCCCAAATGATAGCGTTCATCTGTGGTTTATGCACGATGGGGCTCCTCCACAATTTTCAACCAATGTCGAAGAATACCTATAACCTATATCAACAAATGCATAGGACGAGGGGTCTAATTGTAGGGCCACCTAGATTCTCTGATTTTAACTCACTAGACCTTTGTATTTGGGCAAATGTTATATTTATTTACCTGTCAAAGCTTTTACTGTTTGTTTTTTAATAATAACACTTTCTGTTGATTAAAAAACAAAATCTTTGAAACAGCTCCTTTGCAGACATATGTTGATTTAGACTTTTCTGTTGGTTTTGATGATAAGAAAAGTATTAACGTGCTAACATAATGAAATCCGAATAAAGGAAGAATAAAAGGAAGACCTAGACCAAGATGTTATAACGATGTTCTACAGAACCTAAAATCGATGGGGATGAAGAACTCGAAAGAAATACTCAATAACAGGAAAAGGTGGGGAAAAATTATGGAAGAAGCGAGGTCACACAACGTCATATAAAGAAATTGTCAATTAAAGAATGTGGGGATTAATGCACCCCGAAACATGGATTGAGGAAATTCTAAAAAACAGCCAAAACCCAACAGGGTTGTGTAGCCAACGAATAATAAGAAAAATCATAACAAGAGACAGAATATGGAACACAAACCTACACGAACTGCAAATTAAGTCGACAGTGAACCACAATAATGAAAGTGGTAGAGGAAAGCCAAGTGAAACTCAGGATGGCTTAGTAGTAAAACATCTAAAGCAGGGATGAGCAACCAGCGGGCCCGGCTCACTTTTTCGTGCGGCCCGTCAAAGCTTTACTTTTTGACTTTTAAATATATATTTAGTTCTATGTGTCAAATTAGAAAAAAAGGCCATTCAATTACAAAAATATATAGATATATTGTAAAGCAGTTCCCATTTCATAAAAATGGGCTATCAAGAGAATTTGTGGTAAAATGCTGGCGTTTGTTCGGTTGTGAGTTGCGCAAAACTTATAGTTCCAAAAGTCATCAAAACAAGAAAAAAAAAACAAAAAATTTGGGATGAAAATGAAATGAAATGATGAAAAGAAGTTTTAATGAAAAATGGAAATTGAATTATTTTTTCACTCTTGTAAAAGACAAAGCTGTTTGCCTTTTATGCCTGGATTCAGTATCCGTGTTAAAAGAATATAATATTAAACGGCATTATGAGACGAAACATGACACAAATAATAAAAACATCCAAGGATTTGTGTAATTTTTTTATAGGGTTGTTATTTTGCTCATTTTGTTAATAAAGAGATTATTTGTGTTTATCATATTTTAATATGTTTCTTATGTGCGGCCCGCACAACATTTTTAAGTGTGTAGTTGGCCCGTTGTAAAAAAAGGTTGCTCATCCCTGATGTAGAGAACTGAGCAATTACAATGAATGAAGCAAAAACATTAGCACTAGATAGAAAACAGTAGAAAATATTTGTAAACAGAACATTGTAAAGTTTAAATAGTTAAAAATAGAATGTTATATTTAGTTAGTTTTCCCCACACCGTAAGGTAAAAGGGGTTTTTCATTACATATCTTTATAGAGGGTGTTAACATGATCATGTTACTTTTTTGAAGGACGTTGAATTGGCAATGGAAATCCTGTTCCTTGGCCGGCACGGTCGCCAGATTTGAATCAATTTTACTTGGGTTACAAGAAAGGCTTAGTGTGTTCAAAACGCCAGTGCAATCTTTGGAGATTTGGTGGCAAAAAATACTGCCGCATCTGAGTTGATCCAGACCACTTCAGGGCCAATCAAAACATGCTACGTCGATGCAACATGTGTATCGAGTGTAGTGGTCGGCACTTTGAGCAATTTAGGATGCAACCATGCAGAGAATTTTCAAAAAATATCATCTTCAAGCGATGATTTAAAAAAGGGGGGCTTCCCCCAATATCTACGTCACTGATAAACCATACCCAAAACTTTGAAATGTTGTTTTTTGAGTATTGATCCAAGATTTGTTGTACTACTAAATTTCACTAAAATACCTATAAACATTTCTGTAATATTTAAGTAAATGGTATTTTTACAATAACTTATGTCCATGGGTTTATTAGAAAAAGTTTTTACATATAGACCCTTAAATGTTGCAACATGATCACGCTAACACCCTGTAGTTTATAAAGAAAAACTATTGTACAACAAATTTATATTACTATGCTTTAAATATATTTTTTCTATCACCCAAAAATTAATAAAAACTTCAATATTTAGGTCGTTGGTTGAGTGTAAATTTCTGAAAAGAAAAAGTCATTCAATGTAATTAACTTAAAAAATACAGGGCGTTACATTAAAAGACTGAAATAATGTCTATTCAGCTTAAACTGGAAGGCAGCCATCTTATTTTGTATCTCTAAAATACTAAATTACTTTCATTAAAACATGTTTTTTTGTATAGCTAATAATAATAGAGGAAATCAACTCGCCCTGGATCTAGAAACATCCTGTATACATGAACTTATGTAGACAACTTACCAAGAATAATCCCTTCACATTTACTTATTAATTCCGGATTCTTTAAATTGCTGTGCTGAAGATCTAACAAGACGCAAATTAGATGCATAATTATGATTTGATGAATGTTTGAAGCATCATACTGCACCACGGGAATGGCTTTGATGACATCCATATAATTTGCTAAATCCTTCTCATCAACATTAAGAATCACTTCTGTACTTGTATTTTTGGATTCCAATTTAAGTTCCTTTACAAACACTTCAGTAAGTTGTTGTAGACTTTCCTGGGGGTTCAGAAACATATCTTCTGTGATGTACGGGAAAATTTTGGAAGAAAGAGATGTTCTGGATGGAGGTTGCCCTTTTTTATGTTTTCTTTTAAAAACTCTATTGATTTTGTGTAAACATGCATAAAGTATTGCATTAATTAATTCTTTGCAGTCCAAAAGTAAGCTCAATTGTTGGAAATTATTTGTTTCAATCGATTCTTGCAAAATGATTTTTGCAATATGTTCAAGACTGCCTGCTTTTGAAACAATCTGATCAAGAACGAGTTGATCAAAAATCAGATCTTTCCAGTAATCATCCACGGAAGATAAAACATTGGTTCTAATTGCCGACACAACATCTTCATTGACGTTATCTTCAAATAGCATCATTGTCCTTAGTTTTTGAATATATAATTTATTCTGCAATGGAAGTGTTTTAGCAAATAATTGATGATTATCTTTGTTATAATATTACCATAATTTGTTTGCATGGTTTTTCCCCAAAATTGGCAATCCTTTGAGAAATGAGGCACCATTGGTCTCTAGTGAGGTATGGATGCAAATAAGTGATATTGCAAGCGGAAAAATCACTGTCCAAGCCCTTTTTAAGCACCACCTCGTTATGCGTAGAGTAGTAAGCTAGGACTATGTATAGCTCTCCCCATGTGTAGCACACGTTTAGGTACGCTCTCATTAATGTCGGGTTCTGAAGTAACAATTAGTGATTAATATTAGCATTTGAAAACAAAATTTCTAATATATTAAAAATTACTTTAGAAAAATTTAAAAGTATTTCATTTCCAATGTTTCATGTTTTTTAAATTATTTTTTGAACCAATTAATTAAAATGAATTTAGAAATGTTAAAAATCCTTAAATATAAATATCTTTGTAAAAAAACATATTTTTTTTAAAACCGGCCAGAAATTAGTACTTTCCGATTTATTTTTAGGTCAGAAAATCTCATTTTGTCGGACCGAGCCAGAAAATTATTGTGATAGTCCGGTAAAAGCTTTTACCGGACTCATTTTTATTTACTTTCCGGCCTATCTTTAATGAAAAAAATAATAAAATAGTTAGTCTAAGATAGCGGTCAATTGGTTTCTATAGTAACCGAGTTTTGTATTATTTAAAACTATAAAATAACTTGACATATTTTGACGTTTAGTTGAAAACGTGACATTTATTATAAAATGGATATTCAAAATGATGCATTTGATTGTGAATTAATGGAAGATGAAATTATACCAGATGAAATTGTTAAGGCGGCCACCCAAGCAACGTTTGATTTATTACCGTTGAAGTCTATTATTAAACTGTTTTTGGTAACTTTTTCGTTTTTAAGATTGGTGACATTTGCTTTCACTTTGGTCATAAAACGACAAATGTCAGATGTCGAATATACATAACCACAAACTCTATCAGAAATTTTGAATTTCTACATAACAAGTATCTCAAAGTAGATAAAATAGTATATTATACTCGTTTCATAACGGGCATTGTAGCACTTGTTCCATTGGAGCACTCCTCGCTACGCTCGTCGTGCCCCAAACCCACGCGTGCTACAATAAGCCCGTTATGAAACTCGTATAATAATATACTATTACACTATTTTAAGTACAACTTGCTAGTATATTATATATTTAAAATTTATTTTGTTTGTTGATATTTTAAATGAGAATTATATATTACTTTTAATGCAAAATATCTTAAAGATCTATTGTATAACTGCAATAAAAAGAAGGTCTAAACTAAGTTGCAAATAGTATATTATTATACGAATTTCATAAGAGGGCTTATTGTACCACGCGTGGGTTTGGGGCACGACGAGCGTAGCGAGTAACAAGTGCTACAATGCTTATTAAACGAGTATAATATACTATTTTATCTACATTGAGTTACTGATTATATAGAAATTCAAAATTTCTGTCACTAAAAATGTCGCATTACACAATCTAGGGATTTTTGGGCGTAACGTTGGCGAATTGTCAAGTGACATTTGACATCGCCATCTAACGGGGAAAGTATCAATTTCGTTGTTCTGACACATGGCTGACTACGATTAATAGAACCTTACAGTCCTATATGGCTGGCTCATTCGCATTTACGCGAACTAAAAGTTTTTCGCTTGTCAGCGCCATCTCGGAACACTTATGATAACAAGCTGTCGAGTAGCTGAGATTACTGTTTGTCAACTTCAATTTTTAAACTGACAGCTTTCAAATTCTGAATTCTATTGCAGTTTTAGTAAAATTTGAAGTTATTTTCTTCCAGTTTTGCATTCGTTGAGTTTTGTTTGTTTGAAGTGCTATACCTTGTATTTGTTGTTTAAATAATTGTGTTTTTTACTACTGTTATTTTTCGCTTAAACCTTAATTAAGTTAACTCCGGTTATTGACTTCATTTTCTGTTCCTAGTTTTAAGTTTACGATTTTAGTTCACCACATTACATACACAATTATTTCAGTTTTACATCTAATGCCATCACATAACATATGTCAAAATTTAACTTCTTTTATAAAACCTCATCTTCTATGTAACAATTTTTTCACTTGTACTAGTCACAAAGATTTACTATGCGACATCATTTTACCGCACTTGATAAAGCCAGTACTGACAAGTTACTGTAATACAAAAAGTGATCAGGTGAAGCCCAATAGATTAAAAGAAAAGCCTTTAAGTAGAAAAATATTAAAAATAAATAATTAAAACAGTCAAATTTCTTTACTCATTTATTATTGTCTATTTAATGAACGACGTTATTTAATTGGATAGGCAAGTGCTACTTACTCGTATTTTCGTTTGTGATACAATGCTCCTTAATTCCAAGTAAAATTTAAAATCTCCTGGTAAATGCCCTTCGATTTTATTGCATTAATTGAGGATGATAATTAATGATTGCTGTCAAGCGCCTTGTCATAATTATAACCTAAAAATGGTAACATAACAAGCAACATTAAAAATGTTTCATAAGAAATCAAGTGGTAATTGGTTTGCCGCTTGGCAGCGCCCCCATGGTCGATTGAGCTAGCCATATAGGACTGTAAGGTTCTATTAATCGTAGTCAGCCATGTTCTGACATTTGAATTTGTTTAAATTTGAAAAATTTAAATAACTAGAAAAAATTGTTTAATTAATTCGTTAAAAGTTAAGTTTAAATTATATTTGATTGTAGTAAATTTAATAAATACAGTTCAGAGTTTGTGGTTATCTATTCGACATCTGACGTTTGTCGTTTTATCACCAAAGTGAAAGCAAATGTCACCAATCTTAAAAACCAAATTGTTACCAAAAACAGTTTAATAATAGCCTCCATTATTAAACTGTTTTCGGTATCATAATGGACCTATTATTAAATCAAAGTAGATAATAGTATATTAAAGAATTAGTTTTTTAAGGCACGTTTTAAAGCACGAGTCCATGTTTAGAAAACGAGCCGCGCAGCGGCGAGTTTTCTAAAGGACGAGTGCCTATAAATGCCTTAAAAAACAAATTCTTTACACTATTTTTTATACTTTGCGTTTATATTTATCAAAAATTAAAATTTTACTTTAATAATCTTCATTCTCATATTGGGTGGGTTGGTATTAAAGCGATGTTGAACGTTTGAATAAATAAACTTTTGTTTTTATACTTTTTTGATTTGACAGGTTCAATTATTGTGTTCGCGATTTCATAAAAGTAAAATGGAAAACGACGTAATTTAAAAACTTAATAGTATTTTGTAGGTTAGTTTAATTTGACATTTCACATTTTCTGTTCAACTGATAAGTTCAAGTGCAATTTTGTACCAACCTTTAAAAATAAAATTTTGCGTGCATGTTTAAATTATTATAAAATCCAAATGACGTCATTCGCGTTTCGTAAGGAAAGCCTTATAAACGCAAAGTATAAAAATAATGTTTATCTACTTTGATTTAATAATAGGTCCATTATGATACCGAAAACAGTTTAATAATGGAGGCTATTATTAAACTGTTTTTGGTAATAATATCCTCTATTATTAAACTGTTTTTGGTAACTATTTGGTTTTTAAGATTGGTGACATTTGCTTTCACTTTGGTCACAAAACGACATACGTCAGATGTCGAATACATAACCACAAACTCTATCAGAAATTTTGAATTTCGACATAATCAGGAACTCAAAGTAGATAAAATAGTATATTATACTCGTTTCATAACGGGCATTGTGACACTTGTTCCATTGCTACGCTCGCTACGCTCGTCGTTCCCCAAACCCACGCGTGCTACAATAAGCCCGTTATGAAACTCGTATAATAATATACTATTTATGTGTATACGGTTAAAATTTAACTGCATTACAATATAGAGGCAAATTCTAACTTCAATCAAAAATATATGTAAACTTATTATTGTCATGTTCAGATATAATAAATATTGTTTAAAATTTGTTCTTCCACCACGTGTGACACATACACATGCCCACACACCCTTTTATTAAAAATAATTCTTACCTGATCTGGGTGGCAAGGAGATCCCATGGTGTGGTTGGAGTCTTGGTACAGCATTATTCTGATTTACTGCTACTAGATTATTCTGAGCGCCAGCGACTGGGGGATGTAGCGGACGGTTAAAGTACATACAGTACATATTATAATAAAAGAATTCCGTGAAATCTGTAAGACGCATCTCTCTCATTAGACCGGAAACTTCAAACAACACACGCAGAATGACCCTTGCTGGTATTTGAAAATTGAATTTCTCATTCACATAGTAATCTAGGTAGCGAAAAAAGACTTTGCAATTAAATTCGGGTACGCGGTGATTCTGGAAGTAGTTCAAAAACTTTCCGCTTAACCGCTTCAGCGAGTTCTGAGGAAGCATTATCAAGTCGTAGAGCTCTTCACGCAAAACTTCTTCATTCAATCCGATTCTTCGGTAGCCATCATAATGTGCATTTGTAAACTGCAGTAAATTGATGTGAAATGAAATGTAGAGAGCAAATGCTGCTGCACAATCATTGTGGGTAACTGCAATTATAGATGGAGGTATGGTCGGGGTGGTATGGCATGGTGGTACAGCATTGGTCGATGGTTGGGCATTGCTTATTGATGTTGTAACATTATTTGGCAGTAGTTGATTACTTGCTAACAGTTGCACATTACTTGTTGATGGATAAATATCAGTTCTTAACCCTTGAGATGGCAAATGACTTGTTGATGGATGAACACCAGTTCTTAACCCTTGAGGATTAGTTGTTGTAGGTTGATTGCTATTACAAACATTGGCTAGAGATGGCACTAAATTAGTAGTTAGCAAGTTTCTTATGGTATTATTCCCCTCCTGAGTTCCTGATGATGAGATCATATTTTTGGGTGGAGGAAGCCTAGTGTGATTATTCTGTGGAGGTATGACGGTGGTAGTAATACTGGCCGGTTCTTTTTCTGCAGGTACAGAAATGTTATGCTGCTGAACAGAACAATCACTTGAAGTGGCTTGTACTAACGGAGTTGGGTTCTGAACTGGTGGTTGCACAGGAACATATACTGTATCATTCACTGTAGAAGTTTGTGCTTTCAATGGGGGCTGAGGTTCAACAGCAGCAGGGAGACCAACAGTAGCAATCACAGACAAATTAGATGCTTCAAAAACCGCTCTCATCAGTTGGTTGATCGACTCCACATTTTTAATTTCATCGGTCTTTGCAGTGTCTGCTTCATCATCACTGCTTAACAATTCAATAATTTCCAAGTCCTTCACTTTATTGCTCTGTTTTCCACACACTTTCTCTGGATTGCTTATGTTTTGCGTTAAGGAACAAACTTCTTCCGTTTCTATTTTGTTGTGAACATATATCTTCTGAAGCTTTTCTATCCCGTTATTGTCTGGTGTAATTTTATTTTCCTTTTGTCTTGCAGAATGAGCTTCTCCTGACTGTGGCTTTTTGTGAACAAGCGCTTTCTGAAGCTTCTCGCCCTTGACTTGCCGGTACTTATGGGCAGTCTTAGTCTCGTAAACTTCCACTTCCAGTGCAAGTATGGTTTCTTGTACAAAGGTGGAAATTGTGCTAGTTGTAGCATAACGCTGCTGTTGTACCGATTTAGATACCTTATCGCTGATATGAACAATATAATTTTCATTTTTCTCATTAGTAACATTTAAGGTAATCCTGCTGTCCTCAGGTCGGCTAGGTGGGATTTGTATGGCAGATTTTGATGAAGACTTGCCAAGTTTATTTTTATCACAATGTCGTTTCATTTTATGATCTACGTATGACTTCTGATACGGTTTGTCTGCACTGGCTAGATCCCTGATATCATTAGATGGTTCTGCTACAGAAGACCGTCTTTGTAGGGTTTTTACTAAATTAGTTTGTCGGTCTTGTTTAGCAACTTTAGGAAGAACCGGTGCCGCAACAGCTACTGGTTTCTCTTTTAAATTTTTTATATCTGGATTATTACTAACCAAAACAGCCTGTGCTGTAATACCTGATCTTCTGTGATCTTGCTTTTTCAAATCACTAGTATCACTATTAACATTTGATGGCGGACATGTTACTGATTGTCTACGTTCCATACTGAATTTTCTTGGGTCAGCATTATTAATTCGACCACTATCAATAGTTGGCGTGCAAGAATATCTTCTTTGTTCAAGCTTTTTAGAATTATTACTATCAATATGCCTGGAAGCCTGTAGTATTGTAGACAGATTTCCTGACTCAGCCACAATAGTGCTACTGCCACCATTACTAGAACAAGCTTGATACGCAGATGCCGATCTTTTATATTCAATCGATTTATTTTCCTGGTTCGTTGAAGTTGTTTGTTGCGCTTTTCGTTCATCTTTTGAATTAGAAACAACTCTTAAAGCATGATCCCAAGGAAGGGTGCTTTTCTTAGAGCTATAGGGTAACTCATCACCTTTGAGAGACAATTTCCTTTTACACGTCCTACTTGTTACGTCATCCTGTTGCGAGTTACCACTAGCACTTAGATTATTTGTATCATAATGCTGCTTCGAAGGTTCTTCAGTAGCTCCATGTTCCTGTTCGAATACTGGTTCATCCTTCATAGCCTTGTTAAAAGTATCATCATCAGAATCACCGCCAAACAGAAAATCCATTTTATTCGTAAAGCTTGGTCTGTTTTCGGGCATCTTCTTCAATTTATTTCTGAATTCTCCAACAGTAACCAAGTTTTTCTTCTTCTCGGCACTTGGTAAATCTTTATTTTTCTTATCACTATGTGTTGATGCATCGCGATCTAACAAGGTTTTCTTTTCTTCATGGGACTCTAATACTTTTGCCTGCTGAGGTGGTCCTGGAAGATCTTTATCAACTGAAGTTGTTTTCTTCTCTTCATGGGATTCTGAGGATTTTCTGTGTCTTGAGGGCTCACGATCTAGCGAGGTTTTCCTTTCTTCGCGGGACTCTGATACTTTTGCCTGCTTAGATGGTCCTGGGAGATCTCGGTCTACTGAAGTTGTTTTTTTCTCTTCATGGGACTCTGAGGACTTTCTGTGTCTTGAGGGCTCACGATCTAGCGAGGTTTTCCTTTCTTCATGGGGCTCTGATACTTTTGTCTGCTTGGATGGTCCAGGGGGATCTCGATCAACTGAAGAAGTTTTCCTATCTTCATGGGACTCTGATGATTTTCTATGTCTTGATTGAACTGCTGATGTTTTTTTCTCCCTTGACTCTGAGAGTCTCTTTGGAGATCCCTGGCTCAAAGAAGCTTTCTTCTCTTTAATCAAGCATTCTGCCGCCTTACTCGACGGTTCGCGCTCTTGCAACATTTTTTTGTCCCTTGATCTATGGACTGACTCTGGGTTCAATGCAGCTATCAGATTCTCTTTGCTTGTCAGATCTTTGCGTTTATTTGTTTGTTGATTAGTGGTAGCTATTGGAACAGTGTCATAGGAAACCTTTGTGAAATGATCTGAATGAGTTGGAGGTAGGGCCTTTTGATATTTCGCAAGCCTTGGATCAACTAATTTAGTAGTCGTTACTGGAGTGTTTGGTATAATTTTAGGGATGCGATAGGAATGGTTAAGTTTCTGTTTCTTTGCAGAGCAACTGTTCTCAGAAGAAGAGCTCTTGTAGCTTACTGAAGATGCATCAGAATCGTCGTCAGTTTCTATCACTTTTTTAGAGCGGCCGCTGCTTTGTTTATTTTTATGGTCAGTTTCCAATACTTTTTTGGGGCGGCCTCTGGGTCTTTTGTTTTTATCCGGGCCTTGTTCAACCGTACGAGTAATACTGCAACCCCTAGAAAGGCTACGATTTCGAGTTGTGGCATATTCTCGGGGTAAAGGTAACACTTCACACCTCAGACCAAGCTCCAGAGACTTTGCTCTTGTAATTCTTCCTTCAGACTTGGCTCTTTGAGATCTATCGAGCTCCTCGAACTCACAACTGTTGCTTCTACAGACTGACTTGGATCTTCTTCCTCTTTTCTTCAGTGTTGTACAAGTCGTATCAGTCTTTCTTCTATGAATTATTTTTGCAGGAACCTTTTCAGGTTTTTCATTACAATTTTCCTGTTCCACGCTATTTGGCTTTGAAGTGTTTGTTTCCGTAGTTTTTCTTCTGCAAGTTATTTTCGCGGCGACTTTTGTCGAACCGTCATTAAAAGCTTTCCACTGCTCATGCTTTACTACTTCCGCCTGTGGTTCAGCGTTCGCCTTCTTAGAAACGGAATTTTTGGTTAGCTTGTATTCCGATTCATACACACTTTTCTGATGTTCTCCGAGAGACTTTTTGGAGGTGCTCTTATTTTCGCGATCTTTGAATTGCGAGTGTGAATCAGCATCGCAGGTTGATTTGCGTCGCTTCTTCAGATGCTTCCCTATGCCATTTGCCTTCTCTTGCGATTCCGATTGCTTAGATTTAGCTACATTCTTATTAACGTTATTATTATTGTCGTTAGTGTCAGTCTTCTGTGTATCACCCACTTTCGGAATCTTACAAATATTGGTATCTACACTATCAATACTTTTACGTTTAGAAGATAATTCGGAATCTTTAACCTTCTTACCAGATAACTTAGTACTATTTTTGGAATCTTTTTTCTTACATCTATAATTCGATTTTTCTCTGGAATCTGTATTAGCACTATCATTATCTTTTTTACTTCCGTCGCAATCGATTTTGGTTTTATCTAATTTAATACTAAAATTTTCGTTTTCACTTTTTTGTTTCGCGGATTGACCGTTTACACTTTCACTATCACATGATTTTAAGTTTTTACCGGAGTGCTGTCCTACAATTTTATCACAACTTTTTTCTATTACTCCCTTATAACTAGCCGTTTCAGTGTTATTTTGATTATAACAGTTCAGGAAACTAGAACTAGTGTTGATAGAATCCAATGTAATATCATTCCCTTCATTCGATTCCATTGGTACATCAACACAAACTACAGGTGGTGGAAGATCACCCATTACAGTGCTACCTTCCAGTCTGATGACCGACGAAAGAAACTCAGGATCGGCGCATGGATCAAGCAGGTCTGGAACGGCTACTGATTTTGATTCAGCGGATGTGCCTTCTTCATTCTCCACTTGTCCTATTCCCGTTCCTTCTATTCCAGAAGTACCATCACATGGTAAATCTTTTTCTTTTTCACTGTTGGGTTTTTCATTGTTGGATTTTTCATTTTCTTTTTCAGTTTCTTGAGTTACCTCGGTACAGGCTATTTCTATACAGCTGTCGGTTCTTGTAGATGTAGCAGCAGCCGTGTAAGGCGGGGTTCTTCTATTTATGCTTCTATTGTAGTTGCGGTTGTTTGGGTTGTTTGAAGACATCCATCTGTAATCCGAATATGTACGGGATCTATCAAAACTATAGGTTGGCCTTCGTCTATCCTCGTAGTAGCCGTAGCTAGCATAATATGGATCGCTGCTTCTTTGATTGGGTGCGCCACCATATCTTCGGTAACTCTGCTGATTGCTTACGCCATAATCACGCCTGAAAAAAGTTTAGTTTGTTAAGAACAATAAAATTAATGTTCCTAAGAATACCAACATTAAATGGTTCAGAAATTAAGAAAGTTGTAAACTAATCAATGAATAATGAAATAGAAAAGTGAAGAGGCGATGATGTAGCAAATAAGTTGACAAAATTATAGCAAGTTATGCACTTCAGTCTACTTTGGTTGCTGCTGCATGCCAAAGCTAGAAGACCAAATAGAAGAGAATCTATACAGGGTGTCCTAAATGTAAAGGGAGACTGAGGTCAAATGGGACAGATTAAACAAGATATACGTTAGTACAAATTAATAACATTGGATATATTTCAGAAACAAAATTACATCAAGCTGAAAATTGGTACAGATCCACTTCAGTAAAAGCCGAACATTCTCAACTATACACATTTTTGTTCTTGGATAAAGTTTACGATACAGAAACTATTTTTACATAAAAAATGTGTACTTCTTTCATGCCGATAAAATGTAAGTTTTCAAGAAAAACGCATCTACATATGTTTAGCCGAAAAAGTATCGAATTTATGAAGTAGTTTTTGTTAAGTGATTTGTTCTGCTTATTAACATTTAGGATACGAAAATATCAGCACCTTCTACAATATGTAATAATACTTATACTTTGAGAATGTTTGGCTTCCCCTGGAGTGGATCTGTACCAATTTTCAGCTTGAGCCGCCATTTGGTTCCTCAAATACATATATCCAATGTTGGAAATATCTTTTCTTCTTTAAAACCCCATAAATTCTTTTGTACGAAGGTGTATCTGATTTAATCGGTCCCATTTGACCCCAAGAAGCTGTAGTTAAGCTAGGTCCCTTCAGTTTCAGGACACCTTGTATTTTGCACATACATACATGCAATTTTTAATAAATCAAAGCATATAAACGGTTTTGTGAAAACTCAAATGCACTACAGATCAATACAATTCAAAAATACAAAACCGTGCTAGTAACAAACTCCGCAATTATAGAAAATCTCAACATCAAACGTGCAATATGCGAAAGAAATTAAAAAGCAAATGGGAAAAGCAAAAGAAAGAAGAACAAACCGTTTAGTACAAATACGACTGTAACCTGTATACATATTTCACTGTTTCTATTCTAATATACAATATACTACGGTTATAATTCGCACTTCAAGCACTCCAAAACGTTATTGTTTAAAACAGAACGTTGGTACAAAATTTAAAAAAGGGCAAACTTGACAGTTGACACATTTACCCGTAGATAACTTCCTTACCAACCCAACTAGAGGTTCTCAGTAAAATCCCTAAAGCACAGTCGCAAGGATTAATTTGCAGTTGTTTAAGTTCTATTTAGCCTAGGGATTTTGATATAGTTACGTTGGCACTTGCAAAGTAATGGAGTTTCAATATACATGTTAAAAGAATTCACAATAAATAAATAAACTTAAAAACTTATTAATTTGAGATATCCTCTGTAAGTGATATTCAAATGATTGTAATAATTATAACAATAAAAAATAAAACAGCAGTTAAAAAAAGAATCACCTTCGGAATGATGAGTAGTGACATACATAAGTATATACAGGGAATTTTTCTTTTTATTATACATTGCCTATGTATACTTTTAAAGGGAACTCGTCAATTACGCCTATTGTATAGGCAACCCACTATACAGAAAACTACAGCATGCTGTGGCCAACACAATCAAATTAATTCAAGGTTCAAAAATGAAATTAATCTTTATTTAGTGTCTTCTTGCGTTTTTTATATAACCCTGTACAGTAAAGACGAAAAAGTGGAATTCTAATGTGGTATCAGAATGGTAACAGATCAAGAACTGTGAGAGACTTATTTTCACTAAAATATCCAAAAAGACCTACGTATTCCTTGTATTTGAAACATACAAATAATTGTTAGAAAATTTAAATCAGAAGGATGCGTAATAAATTCCCAGAAAATAAGAACTAAAAGTAATCACGTTTTCACCGAAGAAATGAAATTAATTTATTCTACTTTGAAGAAATCATAATTAATAGTTATAACAAAAAATATTAATTAAAAAAAAGTCCGCGATTCCCGGGAATCGAACCCGGATCAACTGCTTGGAAGGCACCTACGATAACCACTACATCACCTTGCCGCTGATGTATTTTTGTTGTATAAAAGGAAGTACAATGTTCACAATGTTACAGAAATACCCTGTCGATTTTTGCGTTTATCAAATAAATCATCATTTACGTCCTATATACAGGGTGAAATACTTATTTAATATAAACACTGCACCAACATAACTTTCATACTCAAATAATTCACAACTGCAGTGGCGTTTGCTCCCGTTTTTTTAGTTGTCGGTATAGTTGGTTGCCTACACAATAAGCGTAATTGATGTATACTTTTTTTAAGAAGTTTATTATTTAGATTGTTTTGAAAGGTTTTTTTTTGCAATCTATTGCTTAAATAACTAACTATTCTTAAATGCATTGTTGAATTAAGGAGTTTCCTGCAAGCAAGTTCATTATTAAACAGAATCTTATATTTTGATTGTGTACATCGGGGAAATTATAGCGTTAATTCTATAGATAACCATTTTGATGCGACCTTCAATATACAGTAACACCCCGTTTAACGCTCAGGATGCGTTCCTGGAAGACAAAGCGTTAAACGAAATGAAGTTACACGGGATCATTTTTTAACATATGTTAAATAAGGACAGGGGACCACACGGCCTAGAATAAACAAATTTTTAATTTTAGGTAATTTTGTATTAACTTGCAAAATATCGTAGGTATAGTATAGCGCTTTCGCTCTGTTCCGGGTATCACTTAAATTTCATTACGTAGGTAAATACAATCACCTGAACACAGGCCTGTATCTTTCTTAAGTGACGCTACAAGATGAACGTGGAAAATAAGATTTGCGTTTTAGAGGAATTACAGCTCTACGCCCAATCGTCACCTATCGCTGATTGGTTCCGGTTCGGGAATAATCGTAGTATATACAAATCAAGGGAACTATCGTGATAAATCGAATTACCATAAATTTAGCGCTTTTTTAGACTTAGAGCAGAACCGCGTTATATCGAATCATGAAATATTTAGCTCTTTCTTAGGGTTCACAGAAAACCGCGTTGTATTAAATCAGCGTTAAACGGGGTCTTACTGTAGTTCGTTACAGATGCTGGTTCATTAGTATGGATAGTTATTCTATTGATTTTACTGTATTGTACTACCTCAAGTTTTAATATTCGTATAAATTTTAAATGGGCAGACCATAGTTACTTTCTAATATTCTTAGCGTAAAAGTTCTAATTATATGTATATACCGCAACTGTGGTTTCATAAGAATGTCTTTGTTTCAACCAAAATGCTAATACAATCACTATAGCTGGTTTCACACTTGCCATATAGTGGAGAAAGATACAAATACAATGTTGACAAACTCAGTTGTAAATGTAATTTCAGGTAAAAATTTACAGCAGCTTAGCGGGCCGCAAAAAACAAGACTAATATGAGAATCTAGGAATTTCTAAGCTTCGTATTGGCAATAATTTTTGACATTTTTCAAACAGGCATTAATTTGTTAACCTTATATACAAGGAATTTTTCTTTTTAGAGTACATAGCCTATGTATACTTTTACAAGAAACGCGTCAATTTCGCCTATTGTGTATGCAACCAACTATACCGACAACTAAAAATCAGAAACAAACGTCACTATAGTTGTGAATTATTTGAGTATGAAGGTTATGTTGATGCAGTGTTTATATTAAAAAAGTATTTCACCTTGTAGGTATATAGGACGAAGATGATGACTTATTTATTAAATAAAAATCGACAGGATGATGTTTCCGTAAGGTCTGTGCACATTATATTTCTTTTGTACAAAATACATACATCAGCGGAAAATGGTGTAATGGTCAGCATGGCTGCCTTCCAAGCAGTTGATCCGAGTTCAATTCCCGGCGATCGCAAACTTTTTTTAATTATTATTATTCAACGTAGCATAAAATATTTCATTTCATTTCTTCAGTTGATTACTTTCAGTTTTTATGTTATTTTGTACGCATCCCTCTGATTTAAATTTTCTAACAATTTTTTTTGACACTAAATAAAGAGTAATTTTATTTTTTAGCATTGAATTAATTTGATTGCTGTGGTCACAGCATGTTTGAGTTGTCTGTATAGTTGGTTGCCTACACAATAGGCGAAATTGACGCGTTTCTTTTAAAAGTATACATAGGCTATGTATACTAAAAAGAAAAATTCCCTGTATATAAAATTACAGGAAACATCAGTGGCGTAGGTAAAACTTTAAATTTAAATAATTATGCGAATAGAGTTTTTGCACAATAAAGTAACAAACCCGGTTGTAGTAACAGTGAATTCCATGCAATGCGATGCTTAAATAACTAATTTCTTCGAATAATGCTTATCCTCAAACATCAAACTTATAAAATTTGATCATAACTGTAAGATAATTAAAATGTCTACCACTAAATCTACTGCAGGTTCTTTTTCCATGATTTTTTTCACATTTAATTGTGTGAGCACATCGGGATATTTAATTTTACGAATTCTTGCCATCCCAGCTACTGATTTCTTGGCAGTTAATAACATAACCAAATTTTATGTATACGACATTTATTTAACTTCATGTACCGTGAAAGCAATAAAACCCCAAGTCAAAGATACATTTGGAATTTTAAAGTCTTGCCTTAGATTAATCTGTAATAATAAAGATGTAAACATTGCAAATATTTTTTACTGGCATGCATTAATAATTGACAGTTTACATTTCAAATTTTACTAGGTTATTTATTTAATTATTTAATAGAAATTTAAAATTAACACTTTATTTTGCCAGTGTTTGTTTATACTATTAGTTAGCTATATTCAAGGTTACATTGCCGGTTCAAGTGTTCTGTGGCCCCTGTGGTCGAAGTAGTGAGGTTAAGCAGTTATGGGCTATATAAATAAACGTTTATTTGAAATAAAATTGTTGCATATACATTTACAGAACAAATTAAATAGAGGATTTTACAAATGATGTTGAAAATGTTGAGCATCGTTTTCTAAACATAAATGCACTCTTCTCTTAAGATTTTCAAACACATTCACCCTTCATCAGGGGTAAGCTCATCTAACGTTTGTGAAATAGCATTAAATCTTCTAGATTCTGTGGTCTATTATTAAAAATATTGTTTTTTATATAAGGAAATAGAAAAAAGTCTGGAACTGTAAGATCGGGCGACCTTAGTAGAATCAAATGTCTACTAATTAACCGATCATCATCAAATTCCTGTAATAATTGTAGGACACGAACAGCAGTATGTGCTGTAGCATTGTCCTGATGGAAGTAACCATTTCTAATTTCATCATCATGAAGTTCATTGAAAAAGGGGGTTAAGATATTCTGAAAGTAATAATCCGCAGTTATATTTTCTGAAAAAATCTTATATTCTATTCGTCTTTTTGAAACAGCGGCCCATAAATCGATCTTTTGTGGATATAACAGTGTTTCCTCAAACATATGCGAATTATCTGTTGCCCATATTCTCATATTTTGGCTATTAAAATACCCATTGAAGTGAAACCAGGCTTCATCTTTGAAACAAGTAAGATCTAATATGTCATTATTATTTATGTTGTTGAACCAGTTTTACTAATTTGTTCTAGGTTGTAAATCATGTTCAAATCTTTTTTCTTAATTCTTCGACAAATACTCTATAACAAAATCAATTTCTTGGCTTAATTTTCTGATCGGCTTAGAATGAGTTGCTTCCATGATGTCCCTAACATTATCAATAACTTCTGCGGTTCTTTAAGTTTAAGGATCGTGGCAACACTGCCATGGATTCTACTATTAGAAAAACATAGCCCTATGTTCGCAGTACTGCACAGCAAGTGTTAAACCAGCTATAAAACAATTAAGAATTCTACTAGCGGCTTCCGTAGTTCTTCCAACTACTTGCTAAAAATAACTAAAACGCTCAATGACGTAAGGGGATTATTTAGTAACATTACTACAAACAACAATCGCCAAATTTCTGTAATAATTCTACTTTCTTTGTTATCACTTTTTAAATTCAAACATATGAGAAGAAGGAGCTGCAATGTGCTTAAAATATATATTTTATAGTTGTGCCAGCCTATCAAGTAATGCACGTCATAGATCACATGATCAACGAATAGCAGTGCCGGTATCATAAAATAAAAAAAATCCAGAATGTAATTAGTCATTGCAGGTTATTCTTTTACTTTGTTTATATATTTACTTTTTAAATTTAGTAGACAACAGTAGGTTACTACAAAGCCCATGGTTTTTTTTTAATTAACTAACAAATTAAATTATACAAATGTATTACATTTTACAGCAAAGCTATTGTTGTGTGTCGTTACGTTGGTATTAAATCCTACATGTTTATACTTTGCTGTCAGAAAGTTGTCAGAAATTATTGCAGCTGTCATTGAAGGTTGGTTGTTCGTAGTTTTCTCCTTGTAAATAATTTGTTTATTTACTGCTATAAAAAGAGTTCTAATTAGAACTAACCTACATTATATTTTTTACACGTTTACAAAATGCCGAAACCTTTAAGCAGACAGTCGAAACAACTTGTCGCAAGTTTGATAACCTATTTCGAACGCGAACGAAATAATAATGGTCCACTTCTACCTTTAAATGCTGTCAGAGAGGTAATATTAACTTCTACAACTAGAGTATGTTTTTATTTTAATAATTATTAGCTGCTGCGGTTTCTACTTGCTTTATATTAAATTAAAATGTGAGGTTACGTCCGTTTGTTTGTTGTTCCACTTTAAACTGTTTCAATATAAATATACACATACAATGTTGTGACGTCATAAAATTTATATATGACGTGCATTACCCGATTGGCTGGCACAACTATATGTAATTCCCCAAGTTGGAAAAACTTAAAAAATGGACTAGCAATTGAAATTTCAGTAAAATTTTCCATTTTTTTTTCATTACTATTTGTATCTGAACACGACGACGAAGGATATTTTAATTTATTTTTAAAGGGTTGATAACAGTATACTGAAACAAATATACCTACAAGCGAGAAAGTTATAAAATATTTATTGAAAGTAGGCAAGACTCTTTACTTTTGCTGACTTGTACCGATAACAGCAGAGTTATATAGCGTAAACGAAATCATTTAAAAGTTCCTTAGACCGGTAGTGTAACTTGACCCAAATATTTCAACGGTTTCAAAAATCCTAGACCCGCTAAAAACGAATTTACTAAACAATCCCCTTCAATGTCAAATATAGAATTGTAGTTTCATAGACTTTAACAGTCCCTTTCAAACCTATAAAGTCACACACCCACAAGCTAAACATTTATAAACTTCGGATGAAAAACTACGAATTACAGTTCCATATGCTTAAGTTTATCTCTAAAATAACCCAATGCTACCACTACCATGGTCATAACAATATTATTATTCGTTTCATTTAAACACGGAGTAGTTGTTTGAGTTTCGAATAGTAAGGATGTGTTTGACCATGCTATGATAAAGTGCAACACTAGGGAAAACCGAGCGTTACCTGGTCATCGCCCGGCCTACTACAGGGATGCAGACGAAGCGAAAACCTACATACCAGGTGTAAGGTGTCGAAGACTATGATATCAACGACCTCTGACGCCTCTAATGAAATGGCAGACAAACAAGAAAAAATTAAAATTCAAATAAAGACCCCAAACGAAATTACCTTACATAATGCATGGCAAAAATTGAATTTCAACAAAATGCAAGTAGCAATAAATACGGGAAATGAACAGAAATTGGTCCCAAGTGTACAGTTGGAACAAAAACCCCAGCAACAAGAAAAATAATATTACACTGATGAAGCAGAACTCATCAGAGAAACGAAATGGGTGACAAAGGAAAAGAAGAACAAAACTCATCAGAGAAACGGAATGGGTGACAAAGGAAAAGAAGAACAAAACTCATCAGACAAACGGAATGGGTGACAAAGAAAAAGAAGAACAAAAAAGAAAAATGACTACATCGCCGAAAACGTCACCAGAACAACAGCAAGAAGCTAAACAGCCACAAAAAGAAAATTCAGTAAAAATACCGACACTTGTTTTGAGCCTAATTAAAAAAAATGATGCATCACAAAGCGAACTAAAGTAAAAAAGTTTACATTTCAAGCAGTCATAATGAATAACGAGCAAGGAAAAATAAACATAGGGTCTGCAGAAGAATATAGACGACTAACATACTTACTTAATGAAAAAAGCACTTTTGGCACTTATACGAAAATAAACAAACAAGAAACATAAAAGTCATAGCGAAGAAACTACACCCAGCAGGTGCTCCAGAAAACGTAGAAGATATATATATCGCCAAGGATGTAAAATAATAGAAGCCGTTAATATTTCTGCAGAGAAAATATAAGAAACCCCTCCCGCTGTTTATGCTAAGCTTCAGAAACAACGAAAACATTAAAAAAATATACGAGATGAAAGAGATACTAGGCATGAAGATTGAAATAGAACCTCTAAGAAAATCAAAACTAGCCTGTCAATGCAGGAAATGCCAAACTTATGGGCACATCCAAAGATTCTGCAACCGAGAATCAAGATGCGTGAAATGTGCTGGAAAACACCACAGAAAAGAATGTAAAATGAATGACAATTGCAAAAAAAATATGCCAATTGTGGCGAAGCCCACCCAGCCACCTACAGGGGATGCGAAGTAGCCAAAAGGATGCAAAAGATAAGACACGAAGCAACCAGAACAACGCAAAAGAAACGAAGACAGAAAATAAAACACTGTAGATGGGACCCAAGAGCATACAGAAAAGGAGGAAATTTCACAGGAAAGGAGGAAATTTCACAGAAAACAGAAGTTTCGACAAACCAGCTACTACAAAGTCCAATGTCAAAACTTAAACAACAGGAAAAACAGTTCGAGCAGCAAGAAAAAAAATGCTAAAATCAATCTCTGAGCGATTAATAAAACTTGACGGAAATGGCAATGAAGCTACTGCTTCAAAGAAATAATAATGGACTTTGGAACTGCGGCAGCAAAACTAACATCAACCAAATTTAAAATTACCAGAACAACGTACTGAAAAATATCGTAGATGCGCCCTAGTATGCTAGAAATAGTGATATGCACAGGAATCTAACGATGAGAGCCGTGACGGTTTTTATACAACTTGATAATGATAATGAGCTGTTGAATTTATATTCTTTCTTCTACATGGGTCGCCTACAGGCTTTCAGGACTTGAGAATGTGGAGTACTTACTCAAAATATACATCAAGATGTCACTTTATTTATAACTCATTAAAGCTTGATATGACCTTAGTAAGATTTATATAACTAATTTTCACGGTGTAATTGTCAAACTTCAGTGCTGCAGTTTACTTTTCTCTATAAAACCAGTTGCTCGACAATGAACCATAAACTGAATTACTTTAAGAGGAAGGTGCACCTGCGAGTACGGCACAGATGCAGTTAGTCAGCCAGCCGGTTGATAACAAAATAACTAGAAGAAATACTGATAACTGGATGTCTTTGTTTGGCCTTATCTGGTACATTTCATTTTTACAACTTCGTTAAACAATGTAGAGAAAAATAATATTAGTAATAAATGTAAGAAATCTAATAATTCGCAACACATTCTGTCCAACATTTATGGATGACACTAAAATACGAGCTAGAAGATGCCTTTCTTCTTCTTCTTCACTTCACGGGTTAGGCATTTCATTGCCTGTTCCGTCTTCATAATTTCTGCCTTTGAATGTCATTTTTGTGATTCATCTTTATTTCATAACAATCAATGGTTCTGGAAAGCCTTGATATTTTCTGATTTTATAGTTACGGCAATACGACAACATATCCTCACCGCATCCAATTACTAATCTAAAGTCATACACAACAGAACCCTACGGGATAGAAAGGACACTGGGATTGACGCATTAAGACCATATTTTTAATACTTCTC
>JABXWE010003334.1:0-24701 GCA_014611495.1 Limonius californicus | reverse complement strand
AGGTGCATAGGGGACTTTGGACTTGGGAAAAGAAATACTAGAGGGGAAGATTTAATAGCCTTCATGCTGCAAAATAACTTATATGCCATGAACACCTTCTTTGAGAAGAAACCGCAACGAAAATGGACGTGGAGAAGCCCTGACGGAAAATATAAGAACGAAATTGATTATATTATCGTAAGTCAAAAACATATAGTAACTGACGTGTCAACTCTAAATGTAATATCTACTGGGAGTGATCATAGACTAGTAAGAGCAAAGGTGATTATAAACACTAGGCTAGAAAGGCTTAAACTAATAAACAGTAGAAAGCACAAAATCTTAGACATAAACATCCTTAAATCAAAACAAGCAGAGTATCAGGTGGCATTACAGAAAGAACTCCAGCGTATGATAGAAAAACCAAACAATAGCATAGAAGAAATCAATACAAATATTAATAACGCAATATACAATTCAGTAGAAACTGTAGCTTCAAATAATATAAGTAAACCAGGAAAATTAAGTGAAGCTACTAAAAAATTAATGAATGAAAGAAGAAAAATTAAGATGAGAGGAGAATGTGGCAATAACAAGTGTTTAGAGTTAGACAAAAAGATCAAAACTGAAATAAAAAAAGATGTGCAGAAATATAAAGAGGAAGAAATAGAAAAAGTAATAGAAGAGAACGCAAACATGAAAGTGTTGAAAAGGAATCTAGCGATAGGAACCAAGAAAATATTTAAAATGAGAAAACCGGATGGGACAGAAACCACAAATAGGGAAGAAATTATGACAATCATAGAAGACTTTTATAAAAAATTGTATAGTTCGCAACTAATACGAAAATCACAGGTAGATAAGACACGAAGAAAAATTATGAACGTAGGATCGGAAGATATACCAGTAATAAGCATGCAAGAACTAAAGGCGGCATTGAAACAAATGAAAAACCGAAAAGCCCCAGGTGAAGATAAAATTTTGACGGAATATATAAAAAATGGAAATGATTTATTGTTGAAAACAATTAAAAACCTATTTAACAAATGTATAGTAGAGGGCAATGTACCAGACGATTGGTGCAATGCTGAGGTAATCATGCTGTATAAGAAAGGTGATAAAGGAGATATAAAAAACTACCGACCTATTAGTCTTCTATCTCATATGTACAAGCTACTAATTAGAATTGTCGCAAACAGATTAACCAATAAGTTGGATAATTACCAGCCGATAGAACAAGCTGGCTTCAGGAAAGGATATGGCACCAACGAACATTTACAAAGCATAAAACTTGTGCTTGAAAGATGCCAGGAATACAATATGCCACTGATAATCGCCTTTATTGACTACGAAAAGGCATTTGACACTATAGAATGGAAACCTGTTTTTGATGCTTTGGACGACTGTCGAATCGATTCACGATATACTCAGCTAATTAAAAATATATACCATAAAGCAACACTTCATATTAAAGCAGAAGGAGTGACCAACAAAATTAAAATGCAGAGAGGAGTACGACAAGGGGATACCTTATCCCCAAAGCTATTTACCCTTGTGCTGGAAAATGTCTTCAAGAAATTGGAATGGAGAAGTAAAGGAATCAATATCGACGGGAATTATCTAACAAATCTAAGATATGCCGACGATATAGTGTTATTTGCCCGAGATGTAGAAGAATTAAAAATTATGGTAGAACAATTAAATGAGCAGTCAAAAAAGATCGGATTAAATATGAACATTAACAAAACAAAAATCATGTCTAACTTACCTATAGAAGACAATATACAAATTGAAGGAAAAGCGATCGAAAACGTAACTTCATACGTGTATTTAGGCCATAATTTAAAAATGGGAAAGGATAATCAGCAAGCAGAGATCGGAAGAAGAATAAAATTGGGGTGGTCGGCTTTTGGAAAATTGGCGTATGTACTAAAATCCCACAAATATAACATGAGATCTAAGGCCAAAGTTTTCAACACATGTGTACTCCCCGTATTAACATATGGCATCGAAACCGTTGTTTTCACTAAGAAAATAATACAGAAACTGAAAGTTGCACAAAGACATATGGAGAGGAAAATGCTGGGAATTAGTTTAAAAGATAAAATAAGAAATACATTTATAAGAGACAAAACAGGCTTAGAAGACGTTGCAGAAAGAGCAGCTAAGTTAAATTGGAGTTGGACAGGCCATATTATAAGATCAGGAGGAGAGAGATGGTCTGGAAGAATACTAAACTGGCGACCTAGAACAAGTAGAAGGAGTGTAGGACGACCAATGGCAAGATGGAGGGATGACATCGTGGAAACGGCTGGAAAATACTGGAAAAGACGAGCGGCAGACCGAGGCGCATGGAAAAGCCTAGGGGAGGACTACATCCAGAAATGGATAAACGTCTGAGCAAAGAAGAAGAGATCATTTAATAATCCATCGACAGGCAGATGATAGCGCTCTTGAAACGTAGATAAACCATGTTGAAACAATATATTATCTGACGCAATAATGGCACCCTGTTCTCCATCAAGGTAACCAAAGCGCTTCAAATAATCAACAGCATTATCTAACAACGTTTTATTAACTGATAACAACTCAACTAATGGTGTTGTTGCAACCACGAATATAACAATTCTTATTAAATTCATTTTGATAGGTTAACAACACGCCCACCAGGTTATAAGTCTCCCGTATTCGTACACAACCTACACACAACTGAGATCATAACCTCCTCTTCCTCTCATTTCATTCAACCCTTTCACCATCCCACCCACCCAAGCCTTCATAAGTCCAAGCCTTCGCCATTCACGCCTGCCCGCGCGCACGCGCACGTGAGCTCATTTTAATTGGGAGGCGTGGTTACACGCGCATTTACAAAATGGCCGCTGGCCATTACAAAATAGCGGATTTAAACAAGATGGCTGACTTAGGGGCGTGGTTACAAACAAAATGGCCGACCTAGGGCGTGTTTACATGGATTTACAAAATGGCCGACGAACACAAAATGGCGGATTTTAAAACAAGATGGCCGACGAGCACAAAATGGCGGATTTAAACAAGATGGCCGACTTCCGGTGCGCTAGAATAGGCATAGCTCTACTACTAGTGCCTTGTAACAAGATCCAAAATGGGCCACCCTTGCAGCAAAGAAAAACTGCGTGACCTCGTTGGTAAATATATAGAGGCTAACAACTTAAAAACTCTTTTTAAAGATAACAAACCAGGTGAGGACTGGTAAGTAGTATAGCTTAGAGATGGGTTGCTATTTAGCAACCTGTTATTTTTTAATTATTATTTCCTTGTAACAGTAGCAGGTTGTTATATTAGGGTAAAAATAACAGGTGCACTGCACGCCGCGCCGTAACTACTTGAAAAAAGCAGTCCGACCGACCAACAGTTGCACTACCCTACCCGCGTCCTGGTAGCCTACTTTAAGCGTTACTGTTATTTTGTAGCAGTTAATATTTTGAGTTGCTGCTTGTTCACTGTTCACTGCTCGTCATCCTGTAGTGGCTATTGGTAGTGTATGTTTCCTGGTGTGTAACGTGCAATGAGCAGTAACACGTGACATACGCATTTCGCGCCGCCGTTTCACGTACTACAGTAAAGTAGCGGGAGATTTACGATGGCAATGGATCTAAATCCAAATCGAAAAACTTCCATTATTTGGAATTTTTTTACTGCGGAAACTGACACAAAAGCTTCGTGCAATTTCTGTAAACAGATTTTTTCATATAAATCGTCAATTAGTAATTTAAAGCAACATGTGCACAGGAAACATCCTACAATTAACATATTAGCTTCAGCTTCCTCCTAAAACCACAAATCTACTGAATCGTCTGAATCAGAACCTAAATCAACAGAAAGTGCCGTTGGTGCTGCAAATAACCGAGGAATCCCAGTACCATCCGACCCTGCAAATAGACCTGCTGAAGCTATTTTGAACAATAGTCTCTCAGAACCAAATACTTCTGGAAACACCAAGCCTGCTCCTTCGAGGAAGCGAAATTACTACCAAGCTACACTTGCAGTTCCAAAAAAAATAATAGGATTGTCCCACAAAAATGCAATTGACGACAAATTACTAAAATTAATTACTAAGGATTTTCAACCCTTTTCTGTTGTAGAGGACAATGGATTTCGCTAATACAGTAATACATTAAATCCTTCTTATACGATACCTAGTCGAAAAACACTATCAAGTACTTTGCTACCAGCGAAATTTGCTGTTGTATACAATAGCACACAAGAAATGATTAAGCAGGCTGTTTCAGTAACAATAACGACAGCTTGCTGGACTTCATGTAAAAATGAAGGATTTATTGCAGTCACCGCGCATTTAATCAATTCTAAGTTTGAAGCGAAATCACTGTTGTTAGAAGTTGTAGCATCATACAGTGAGCATCACACAAGCATTAATTTGGCAGCAGAACTTAGAAGAATCGTTTCTGAGTGGGGTTTAGAAGAAAAAATTTTGTTAGCTGTATCTAACAATGCTGCTAATATTAAAAAAGCTATTCAAGAAGAACTTCAGTGGAAGCATTTAGGCTGTTTCGCGCACACGATAAATCTCATTGTGCAAGATAGTTTGAAGACAGTGGAACCTCTTATACAAAAGGTTAAAGACACTGTTTCCCATTTTAAGAAGAGTAGCGTAGCAAAAGAAAAATTAGATTTTTATCAAAAACAAAATGGTCATGAACCAAAAAGTTTAATTCAAGCCGTTCCAACTAGATGGAATTCAGTATTCTATATATTGGAACGGATTTTAGAATTGAAGGAAGAAGTAAAAACTACATTAGCTGTGCTACGAAAAAGAAGATTGGCCAATGTTGTCGAATGATGAATTTGAAAATATCCAACCTTTGGAAATGGCTACGAAAACTATGAGTGGAAAAAATATGTAACACTTTCGTCAGTCATCATAATTACCAACTGTTTACAGGACGTGTATTTACGTCTACAGGATGAACAATTTTCTTCAAAATCAAAGAAAGTTGTTGAAGTTATCATGCAAGGAATTAATATGCGATTAAAGAACTTAGAATCGACTGCTACTTTACTCGTTGCCTCTTATCTAGACCCACGGTTTAAAAATGTGGGGTTTTCAACAGAAGCTGCAGCTGACAGAGCAAAGAGTTTAGCGACGAATTTGTTGACAAAGTTCATTGAAAAAAATTCGACAGATAGGGATACGCCAAATGTAGCATCTCCATTGAATCAGGAGGAAAAATATTCGATTTGGAATGCTTTTGATAAAAAGGTAGCTGCATTTGAACCTACAGGAACACATAGGTCGCGTGCAATAATTGAAATGCAGCGGTATTTAGAACCACTTTTAAATCGAAATCAGAATCCACTTATATGGTGGAAAACGCATTCCTACAATAACCCTCACATTAGTAATATAGTACGGTTAAATTTGGAACAATGGCAACGTCAGTGCCCTGCGAGCGAATTTTTTCAAAAACATATCTAATATCTAATAAAGTTAAACGAATTATGTTCATTAATATGAATTCGTAAACTGTTATAATTAATATTAGTGCAACTGTTATGTATCTCAAGAGGTAATGTATAAATTTATAGTTTAAGAAAATGTATTTTCATTTTCATTTCAGTATTTTAAGAGTTTCTATTGAAATTGAATAGAATTATTATTATGTTTGTTTGTACCGTTTTGTTTTTATAAAGTGTTTATTTATTTGTTTGCAATAAAATTTTTTCTAAGGAACAATTTTATTTGATTTGTCAATAGTAGCCAAGAAAATTACCACTGAAATATAACAGTTGAGATTGCAAAATAACACCCCAATCCCAAACGTTATTTCCAGGTAAAGCGCTGCGTTGGTAGATATTGATAGATACTAGTTAAAAAATAGCAGAACCTGTTATTAATAACTGTTATTTTCAATAAGCAGTAACAGGTTGCTACTGTTATTCTAAAATAACAGCTTTGCCCATCTCTAGTATAGCTGTACGCTTACTGTGACACTTGGATGGCATAAAGTCATGATTTTCCTACTCGTGGCTGAATGACGCAAATGTGAAATGTAACGTGTTTGATATTAAATTTGCAACTTTGTTGCATGTTTTAAACAAAAATATTATAAAAAAAAACGGCGTATAATGCTAATAATGCAATCACAGAATAATTTCAAGCAGTATTTTTACTAAAATCCCTCTATAGAAGGATTATTTCCATCACAACAGTTATATTCAGCAGTAACAGCAATAACAACAAGATAGCTACTACACCTTCAATGATAGTAGTTTGTACAGACAACAAAGTGGCTTTGCCTTTGAAAGCTGTCACTGTTATTATGAAGCAGATTTTTCAGTAAGTAACTACTTTAACTTCTTTATAAATAATATATTAATTTGTTTTTTCTTTGTTTCCTTTCTTACTATTATTACTTTTGTTTTATATTAGGTATCGTGTAAAAGATATCTCACTTAAAGGAGATAAAGTATTTGTATCATTAAGCTACTCGCCAAAAATAGATACACCGAAAAGAAAATTTGGAAATTTACCTGTTCGGTATATACGAACAAAAATCGAAAATGAAGAGGAGCTAGAAATTCTAGAGGAAGCTCTCAAACGATATCGTTTCAATATCCATGAAGATGAAATCGAAGCGATAGAAGACGGTAGCGGCAGTAACAAACAGTCATTATCAAAGCAAAAACAAAACTAAGCATAGAGGCACCTGCATCATCAGATGTGATATTACGCAGCGACTACACCTTCAACGATAGTAGTTTGTACAGACAGCAAAGTGGCTTTGGCGTTGAAAGCTGTCACTGTTATTATGAAGCAGATTTTTCAGTAAGTAACTACTTCAACTTCTTTATAAGTAATATATTAATTTGTTTTTTCTTTGTTTCCTTTCTTACTATTATTACTTTTGTTTTATATTAGGTATCGTGTAAAAGATATCTCACTTAAAGGAGATAAAGTATTTGTATCATTAAGCTACTTGCCAAAAACAGATACACCGAATAGAAAATTTGGAAATTTACCTGTTCGGTATATAAGAACAAAAATCCAAAATGAAGAGGAGCTAGAAATTCTAGAGGAAGCTCTCAAACGATATCGTTTCAATATCCATGAAGATGAAATCGAAGCGATAGAAGACGGTAGCGGCAGTAACAAACAGTCATTATCAAAGCAAAAACAAAACTAAGCATAGAGGCACCTGCATCATCAGATGTGATATTACGCAGCGACTACACCTTCAACGATAGTAGTTTGTACAGACAGCAAAGTGGCTTTGGCGTTGAAAGCTGTCACTGTTATTATGAAGCAGATTTTTCAGTAAGTAACTACTTCAACTTCTTTATAAGTAATATATTAATTTGTTTTTTCTTTGTTTCCTTTCTTACTATTATTACTTTTGTTTTATATTAGGTATCGTGTAAAAGATATCTCACTTAAAGGAGATAAAGTATTTGTATCATTAAGCTACTTGCCAAAAACAGATACACCGAATAGAAAATTTGGAAATTTACCTGTTCGGTATATAAGAACAAAAATCCAAAATGAAGAGGAGCTAGAAATTCTAGAGGAAGCTCTCAAACGATATCGTTTCAATATCCATGAAGATGAAATCGAAGCGATAGAAGACGGTAGCGGCAGTAACAAACAGTCATTATCAAAGCAAAAACAAAACTAAGCATAGAGGCACCTGCATCATCAGATGTGATATTACGCAGCGACTCTGATGATGAAGAAAATATGCCACCGCCACCACCACCACCGCCAAAAAAATCTAAAAGGGCTGTAAAAAATTTCACTGAAGAAGAAGAAAAGGATTTATTTGGTGATGATAATGTTTTAACACAAACTTTATTTTAACATAAGGATTGTATGATTTATAATATATTAAATAAACGATTAATATTATAAGCTTTATTATTTTTCTATATACAAAATATGTTGTTTTAAAATGTATTAATAGTCATTTGCATATGTGAAACATCTAAAGCCTTCCGCTTTATACCGTTGCTCACAGCTTGTCTATTGACTGTAGAATCTTCTTCGTGATTGTAATTTAGGCTGGTTTCCATCACCATGTCTTCATCAGGAGAAGTAGAAAACTTATAGTCATTTAATACTATTAACTTGTTGCCTTTCTCGCTTAACATGGACTTTATTTCCATCTCGAAAACAGAAAACTTTACTACACGTTACAACTTACAAGCACCACTGATCACAAAGGTATGTTCAATTCTAATGCCACCAAACTTTTGTATTCATTCTAGCAAGCATTAGTAATCGATTTGAAGGGGGTTTATTTAAATATCTTATCTCCGCTCCTTCTACTTAAGCCGTGGTCGAACTAAGCGATGAGATTAGAAAGTAAACTTATCACTTGAAACAGTTAATAAGCCAGGCGAGCGCAGCATTTGCTCAGGTTTTTGCCTGTTTTAACATGATTTCAATTGTACAGGCATGAAAATATTTGACTTGCGCAATGCACATTTACTTGTCAGTTCGTCTTTGCCGCTACAGCTGTAGCTACAGTAATCAGATTGAATTTGTTATCGACCAAACTATTTAAAGTAATAATAAAATATGCCTTCTCATTGTTGTGTTCCGGGGTGTAGTAGTAATTACAAAGGAGAAAATGTTACGGTATTTAGATTTCCGAAAAATGAAATCATTAAGCAGAAATGGCTGAGAGCAATTCACAGGGAAAACTTTTTAGCGACTGATTCTTCAAGAGTATGCATCAAACATTTTTCAGATGCGTTTGTTGTTCGAGAAGACAAAGTAGAACGTCCGGATGGTACAGTTTTAACTGTGGAAAGAAAAAATGTAAAATTAACAACTGATGCTTATCCCACAATTTTTAGTAATCAGCCTTCTTACATGTCGTCAGTATCAGCGCCGAAACGTACATATCCTGAAACAAGACACGAAAAAGCCCGCAAAAGATTGAAGAAAAAAACATGAAAAAACTACTTGACAAAATTGATAACTATGATGACTTGTTATCCAAAATTAAAGAAAATTGGGAAAAGAATAATAAAACTGTTGACATAAAATTTTTTGAGAAGCAGGTTTTTCTTTACAAGTTTGTTGAAGGAAATCTACAACAACCAACTATCAAATCGGTATGTATTAAAAGCGATTTATCGGTGGAATTTTTTTGTGGGAACGATATTGTATCGAATAGTGAAGTAAGAAAAATAATTGGTGCGACACAAATCTGCAGCAGTTGGTCTTGCCTGCTGAAGTTATAGAAGTAACACCTGCCACAACTATTCAAACATTTATGATTCGTTCGCTGTTATCTCATAATAAAGATGTTGTGGGATCGTTTTGCGATTTCTAAACTACAATCTGCTTTTTTGCACGAATTAACTCTTCCGGTTTTAAAAGCGTTAACAAATGCTGGTTACCACATTATCTGTATTATTACTGACAATAACAGTGTAAACCGTAAAACGTGAAGTGCTTTGCGGAGGTAATCTAAGTTGCGCTTTTATAAACCCTTTTAACAGTGAACAGAAAATGTTTGTCTTATTTGATACTGTACATTTAATTAAATCGCTTAGAAATAATTGGTTAACCCATACGTGTACAACGTCCGTTAAAACGGACTAACAATTTTGCGCCATTTCCGGAGTTGTAAACATAACCTTAAATATTTTGTTGTTGCAGTGACGTTTAGTAGTCTTTGGCTTTATGTAATTTGTGTAACAATTTGTTAAAAATGGACCCGTCACTTTACAGCACACGTCACAATGGGTAAGTTTCTTAATTATAATTTTTGTTAAAAACTATGTAGTAACCTATTGAGATTAATTTTTGTTAGCTATGACATAGACTTACATATCTTAATGTAAAATATGTTTGAACGATTAAAATTCATAAATAAAACTTTTACATTAGTTTTTTCTTTGCGTCCGTTATAACGTACGCCATGCATCGCATGTTGTTTATCATGTTCTTTTTTAATTTACAGTTTATCATTAGAACTTCTACAAGCGTTAGAAGATGATAATTTAACTAAATTAAATAATTCTCAAACTGAAATAGATATTTATGCGATTCCACCAGCTGATGGGAATGACACTGATCTTGATGAGGATTTGAGCGATGATGAATATAGGGGAGTCGGGGAGATCTGAACTGCTTGGGTCCAAAAATGCTAAAAACTGTATGTGAAGTAAAAATGCGTAAACAAGAAATTCAAAACGTAGTACGAACGGTTAGTAATACAGAAAATATATTGTCGGATTCAGACTGGGACTCTAGCGATGAAGAGCCGCTCAGCAAGTATGCTAAGATCAATGACAATAAAAACAAAAAATTCTTAAAACTATGGAATTTAAATGGAAAGGAGTGAAACCATCTTTTAACATGATTGTGAAATGTGTAGAAGTACCAATATCAGAAGAAGCCAAGCACTGCGAAAGTCCTATGGAATTTTTAAAATTATTTTTAAGATTTACTACAAAACATAGTGTATCAAACAAACTTGTATTCGGTACAAAAAACAATTCATAAATATGACACTGGATGAAATGTACGTTTTCATTGGTGGTCCTCTTCTCTCTGGCTATGCCAAGTATCCTCAGAAGAGGATGTTTTGGTCGAGTTTGTTCGATGTTCCTCAAATTTTACAAAATAGTATGCGACTACATAGATTTGAACACATTATAAAAAATTTACATTTAAATGATAATACTCAAATTGATAAGGATGATCGTTTGTTCAAACTTAAGCCTTTGATTGTATATCTCAATCATGCTTTCAAATTACATGGCGGACTTCCAGAACTTTTGTCCATAGATGAAAGCATGATACCTTACTATGGAAAACACTATGCAAAGCAGTTCATAAAAGGAAAACCTATTAGATTTGGTTTTAAAAACTGGGCTCTTTGTGGAATTAATGGGTATATGTTTGCTTTCGAAATATATACCGGAAAAGCGTCAAATAAGGAAAAAGTTTTTGGTGTTGGGGGTGACAAGGTAATATAACTCATTGAACAAACAAATATTCTCCCTAACAAAGGATTTAAAATGTTCTTTGACAACTACTTTTCGTCCAGTGCTCTCCTGTGTCATCTAGCTGATTGCGGATATTGTGCAACAGCTACCATACAAGATACAAGAACAGCAAATGTCCTCTTCCAGAAAGAAAAGTAATGGAGAAAAAACCAAGAGGCTATTATGATTATCAGACTGACGTTTCTGATAGGATATCTCTTGTCAGATGGAAAGACAATAAGGTAGTAACCTGTATAACTAACTACGATGTTATTGAAGAAGGTACATGCACTAAATGTTCTCGGGAAAACAGAGCAAATATTACAGTCACTCAGCCCATACCATTCGTTAGTTACAATAAAGGAATGGGAGGAGTGGATATTCTTGATCAGCATATTGCTTCTTATCGTACTCGGATGCGTCAAAGAACATGGTACTGGCCGATCTTTTCATATTTACTTGATGTTTCCCTAACAAATGCATATCTCCTTATGAAAAAAGTACTTCCAAATGATGAAAGAGTATCCGGTCTGCTTCATTTTAGGAGATCTCTCACCACAGATCTTCTTACAACATACGGAACGCCATCCTCTCGGAGGAAAATAGTTTAACCGCCAAGTGAAAATATCAGGTTTGATGGAAGAAACCATTTAATAGTGTATAATGAAAGACGTTGCAAAGTTTGTACCAAAAAGGCCCATTTCGTTTGCGAAAAATGCGATGTCGGTCTTCATCCGAAATTTTGTTGTAAACTTTATCATTCAAAATAATACTAAAAGTGTTATAATGATCGTAGTTTTAGTGTTAAAGTGTTGTAGTTACCAATAGTATAGTGTCCGTTTAAACGGACGGTTTGTATTTAACATACTAGAAAAAAATATAATCTTTTTGGTTTTTTCTGTTTATTTTCCACAAAATTGAAACCCTCCTGTTGTTTTCGTCAAAAAAACCTATCGGTAAACTTCATACACTAATGGGTTAAATCAGAAGGACGCCAGGCAGACTTTTATAATTCCTGAAGATTTCTATTTCGAGTGTTATGATATTACCAACGAATCGAAAACAACAGCTTGTGTTACAGATTTAAAAAAATTATATCGAGAAAAAGAAAATAGCGTTGTTAAATTAGCTATAAGCTTATCTAGAAAAGTATTATTTCCTACTGCAATAAAACGTCAAAATGTTGCATTGTGTTTGATATTGTTTGACGACAAAAATATTGCTGCTCTACAGGTTAAAAACAAAGAAACTGTTGCTGCTGTCCGGGGAAGCGTAAAATTCTTAAAATTAATAGCAGATTGGTGGAAAATTGTAAATTGCGATTCTTTTTATAAAGGTGCCCGCTTCAGAGAATCCCGCTGCGAACCTATAAAAAGTGCGAATATATCGTTTCTCCAAAATCTTGATAAATGGCTGCAAATTTGGAATAGTTTAGAAGTTCAAGGTGAAGGAAAAAACTCACGAAGTGGTAAACTTTCTACGCAAACACAGATTTCTTTAACTCATACTTCGCAATGTTTGATACAGTTGTCTAAATATTTAATTTCTGAGCTAAATTTTAATTATCTTTTACTCAGAAGATTTCAAACTGACGATTGAGAAGCGCGTTTCGGTCAGTATAGACAAATGAGTGGGGGGAATTATTACATATCAGTGGCACAAGTACTGGAATCCAAACGCAAATTGAAAATGAAAAAGTTTATTACGTTTAAAGTCTGCAAAAAAATGGCGAATTTAGATAAACAGAATTTTTAAATATTTGTGATCAATGTGAAGCAACGGATGAGGAAGACAATAGGAATATTTTAGAAAGTTTTGAGGATTCTCTAATATTAACTGAAGATGAAACGGTTTCAAATAGTGAACTCAACAGTTAATATACATTGTAGGGTATATTGTCCATTCAATAAACAAAAACTTATCATGTGAAATATGTAAAAAGTGTATATATTATGCTAACAATTTAGAAGTAGATAGTTCTAGTGCAGAAGTGTTTGAATACTTAAATCATTTGGATCGTGGTGGCTTAAAATTGCCAAAAGAGTTTTTTGTTGAAATAATAACGCAAATGCTTTTGCTTTTTGAAGTTCTCAAAAGCAACAGAATAGAAATATTGTTTTTATTTTGTAATAATAGAAGATCTGTTCTCAAAAAACTGTCTTTTGAAATGCTTATATATAAGGATTTTAATATTCATGAAACATGCGCATGTGGCTCTTCAAAGTTAGGTTTGGTAGAGATAAATGTATATTACAGTTTTCTAATATTCTTTTAAATAACTATTCAAAAGTGAATCAAAACAAATCATGCTACAAAACCGCAAAACAGAAATAAATTAAGAAGCTGTCCAGTAAGTAGTTCATGTGCTGTCGTTTACATGTATTATATAACAAACAATATAATAAGAACATGTTCTATTAATCCAATGTATGCGGGTGTTAAGTTGCATCTAGTAGCATACAGTTAGTAGTGCTGGACGCGCAAAGTCCGTCTTCGCTTGTGACGTCAGCAAACCTAGGTTCCGGCTTGTATTAACGTATGGCTTCGGCTAATACCCTTCTGAACAGCTTGAACATCAGGTAGAATCAGCTTAAAGATCCGTTTCTGTCTATTTTCATTTTATATTAGTCAAGGTATATAGGGTAAACAGCCCAGTTGTTGGCACAGGACGTATTATTGGCACCTTAGAATAAAATCAATGATATTAACCCTTAATAACCTAGTGTTACACATATGTAACGGAAATTTCGTTTTGAAACTTATCTAATTCCTTAAAAGCTTTGGCTGCTAGCTAATAGATGGCGCCAATTACACTACCTGAGTAGTTTACTTTAGCAGAATTTCCATATGTTTTACGAATTTAGTTTGTTTTGCTTGTCTAGCCGGTTGATGTATCAGGTGTTATTTTGAATTATTGTGAAAAATGGAGCCTCAATTCGAGTAAGTATTGTTTTTTTCATATTACTTTAGAAATGGTAGCTAAAGCATGTGTAATGTTCTTTTCAAGGGTGCAAATTCTACGTAGGACATGGTTTTTTCGGATAGGTTATCTACTTTTTTTGTGATTCGCTGTAAAAGTTTAGTGTTGCATATAAGTAACGCTAGGATGAAATGTTATCATAATTTCATAAAATTTGATGTGTTTATGTTTTCTTAGGGCTTTTGATTTTTGCTTTGCTTTTTTGATAAAAAATATGTGTAGGGGTAACAATGTGGAAAAATGTATTTAATTGACAATTTTTTTAGGCGAGGGTTTACGCTTCAAGAGGCCCTGGAGATGGCATACGCCGATGATGATTTGGATGTAGCTTAGGGTGGAACTTAAAAACAAAGTTTTTAATTTTGTTTTGTAATAATGAAAATTCTTTTCCTTTTTGACTCCATATAACGCAAATATTTTGCTTTTAAAGATCAAATAATATTTACCGGTGCCGCAAAGCCTCTGATTTAAAAAAAATTAAATTAAAAAGCAATAATTGCATTAAAGCTATTCTAAGTTTTTCAATAAGTTTAAATTATGCAAAATATATAATAAAGTTGTATTAGAGTCCTATCATAAAGAGAATACTTTAATTTGGAACATATGCAAAAGATGGCGCCACTTCACTTATATTTGAGTTTGGTTGGCGTATAGGTCGTTGGGCGATGAGCGTTGGCTTAACTCTCAGTGTGTCTGTTTTACTTGACTAGAGCGTGTTAGTCCAAGTGAACTTAAAGTGGTGTTTGTGTGTTTATAAGTTTTTTTCGATTATTTTTATTATACGGCCAGTGACAAATGTGATAATGTCTGCTAATGCGCCTAAAACTAGAAATTTGTTAAAGTGTCCTGCGTTTGGTGAACCAAAACAATTAATTTTAGACTATCGTGTTTTGCCAACACACGAGGACGTCATGAAACATTATTTATGGGTTCAGTTTGACTTAAAATCTGACAATTGGAAACGGGAACCTACTGTTTCTGAAATATCGCAGATTGCTGTTGAAGCAATAAAAAATATATGGCTCAGAGCTTCAATTCCAACGGTTTCTGATACACGGATCGTTAAAATGATCAGAGACTATCACGACAAATGTCGATATTTAAAGAAAAGTATTAGGAATAGAAAGAATAATCCTACGTTCAATATGAAATTGCAAAATTTTAGACAATCAGCAAAGAAACTTTTTGATGTAAGCTCCTGTAAGTGCAAAGACTTCTCTTTGTGTAAATGCATCAAAATTTTTCGTGTACCAGAACAAGAACGTAACTTCCTCAAGGATCAGAGGGATAAAAGGATAATGGCAATAGGATCAATAGATATAAAAACTACAAAGAAAATTATGCGCAGCGCCAAAAGACAGGGAAAAGAATATTTAAGGAAAGAAAAGTGGATTTTAAAACAAAAAAGTGACATTTTGATGGATGATTGGCCGTCTAAGGAAGATACCCTGGATAATATTGATAATTCTACCGATCCTGCATTTGACAGTCAACCATCTACCTCGACCTCAACTAACAACGGAACTGAAAAACCCAAACGAGCGCATAAATTTCATCTACCTGCACTTACCCTGGCAGTTGAAAGAACGGGTGTATCAGACAGAGCAGCAGCTATTATTGCAAATGCCGCCTTAGAGGATATGGGCCTCATTTCTGACGATAATAAAGAAAAGGTAATTGACAGAATGACTTTAAGAAGACAAAGAGATAAACAAAGAAAGAATTTGAAACAGCAAGAAAAACGACATGAGTTAATTTTAGAAGGCTTGTATTTTGACGGCCGAAAAGATAACACCATGGTAACTGAAGCAAAGGGAAAAAAAGTATATCGAAAAATCATTAAGGAAGAACATGTGGTCTTAGTGCAAGAGCCAGGATCAAAATATATCGGTCATATTTCACCAAAATCTTCTTCTGCTAATAATATAGCCAATGGCATTTTGTTGCATTTTCAAAATAATAATATTGACATTTCAAATTTAAAACTTATTGGATGCGACGAAACCGCCGTCAATACGGGTTGTAAATCTGGAGTTATCAAAATATTGGAGACAAGACTAAAAAGACCTTTACAATGGATAATTTGCTTATTACATGCAAATGAGCTTCCCTTTAGACACTTCTTTCAACAACTCGATGGACAAACAACAGGTCCTAACGGATTTTCTGGGCTAATAGGAAAACAACTTGAAAAGTGCGAAGGTATGGAAATTATAAATTATAAAAAAATTGAATGCAAGCTGCCACAAGTTAATTTTGAAGATTTAAGTACGGACCAGAAGTACTTATTCGAAATTTGTCAAGCAGTGTCAAGCGGCATATTCCCCCAAGACTTAGCGAGAAGGAACCCAGGAAAAATTGGTCACTCTCGTTGGTTAACAACAGCCAATAGAATTTTGCGCTTATATGTGTCCTGTAAAACTCCTTCTCAAAATTTAGAAGTTCTTACCGAATATGTTATTAAAACTTATAGTCATATGTGGTTCAACATCAAAGTAAAACCTTCTTGCAAGGATGGATCTATTCATTTGTGGGAAATGATTAGATGTTCCAGGTACCTCAGAAAAGAGTACAGAGATATCATCGATCCAGTAATTCAAAGGAATGCCTTTTTTGGCCATCATGAAAATATACTTTTGGCAATGATAACAGATTCCCGGCGACATATTAGAGAACTTGGACTTAGGAGGATAATGGCGGTTAGATCCCAGCCTAATAAAAGCGTTAGGAGTTTTGCAGTTCCTTCCCTTAACTTTGAAGCTTCTGAGTATATAGATTTAATAAATTGGAATAATTGTAAACTGACGGAACCTCCTGTCTTGTCGGACTTATCTGATGGAGAAGTGAAAAGAATGATACAAACCGGAAAAAACTCCCGAATTTCCACGTTTTCCTTGTCATACTCAAGCAGTGGAAAGATGCGTCAAGATTGTCACCGAATCCGCGTCAGTCCTGTGTGGATCTGAAGCTAGAGATGGTTTTATCTTGGGAAAGTTAAAGTCTCGCAATGTTATGCCGAAGTTTAATACTAAAAAGGACTATAAGTTCGTTGGTTAAATAGCTAAAGTAACAAAAGGTGGGAGGGAGGGTGGAAGTCGATACGTAGCCACCTCCTCGTGGTGACTTCTGGGTAGTATTTGCTTCATAAAAGCAAATATGAGCTAAGAGCTGCGTTTTTTGTTTTTTTTTTCATATTCAGATTTTAAATTTTTGACGTCCGTGCGGCACCGGAAAATAAATGAATTGATATAAAAGTTTTTTACTAGTAGTTTAGGCATCCACAAAGGAAAACAATTTTCACTATTACACATCAAAACATTCTTTTTTTATTTTCGCCCTATAGTTAAGTTCCACCCTAGTGTACATTGGAGTTCTGTCCTCATAACATTTTGCTTGTACTTGTGTTAGTGTATGTATTTGGTCCAACGGTGAGCTTCCCAATTTGAATCCTCCTTGGTACTCTTGTATAATTTTTTCTGCACATTCTGTTAATCTCTCTTTTATACTAGATGCTATGACCTTGTATGTTACCTCTAGTAGTGCAATCCCTCTATAATTCTGGAATTTTGATCTACTTCCTTTTTTATATATTGTACATAGTGTTGCTTCTTCCCACCTGCTTGGCATTTCCTCTTTCTTCCAAACTTCTGCTATCATTTCATGTATTGGTTTTGTGCAGTTCCTCCTTCCCCCATTTTTTATGAGTTCTGACATTATCCCACTTTCTCATGGATTTTCATTATTTCTTATTTTCCCTATTATTTCTTTTATTTCATCTAGTTCCGGTTTCATCGTTTCTTCTGCTCTTATTGTCGGTTGGTTTACTGTATCCCCTTCTTCTTGTTCCTCATCATATAACATACTCCCCAAAATGCTGTACCCAACCTTGCATAACTTTCTTCTTCCCCCCCCCCCCCTATTAGGTTTCCATCCGTATCTTTATAGTATTGGGTTTTTACTTGGTACCCCCTTTTTTCTTTTCTTATATCTTGGTAAAAATTTTGCACGTCCTTCTTTCTGTATTTCTCCTCCATATTTTCCTGTTTTTGTTCCATAAATTCTCGCTTCTTCTTTCTGCAGAGCCGCTATATTTCTTTTTGCTTTTCTTTGTACTTGCAGTTCCGTGGGAGTTTGTAGCGCCCCTAATCTGGCCGTTTTCCTTCCTTTTATTGCTTTGGCACATTCCGCGTCGAACCATCCCTTTGTTTTATTATTCTTTCTGTCTTTCTTTATTACTTTTAGAGCTTCCCATATTACTCTATCCTCTGTTATATGCCATTTCGGGTTCATATTTGTCTCCTCTGTAATCTTCTCTACATTCCTTGTTACGATTTCTTGATAATATTTTAACTGTTGTTTAATTCGTAGCTTTTCCGGTTCCCATTTGACACTTTTTTCCGAAATTTCCTTATTTTCTTCCGGCATACTTACTTTTACATCGCCCTAAGAATTTGATTCCGCCCTTCGGTAGCATCTAACGTCCAGGATAGTGTTTGCATGTTTGGCTTCTACTCGGATGTGATCAATATGATTTGTTGTTCTCCCGTCTGGGGATAGCCATGTTCCCCTATGAATATCTTTGTGCATGAAATACGTACTCAATATTCTCATTTTATTTCCAGTTGCAAATTCTATTAGTCTTTCGCCATTTCGAGTAGATTTTCTATGTTTACTGTGTTGTCCTATTACCGGTCGGTACGTCTGTTCCTTTCAATGTTCGCATTACAATCCCCTATAACTAACTATTTGTGATCACAGTTGGCTATCTTCTTATATATTTCTTCTAGTTTTTTGTAATACTCATTGTTTTCTTCTGCGCTTTTTTCCTCCGACGGTGCGTCAATATTTATGATGCTGAGTTTTCTATATTTTGTTCTAATTCTTATGTAGCACATCCTGGCAGATATCGCTTCAAATCTTATCACTGCATTTTTCTATTTTTTCTTTATCAGGAAACCTACCCCAAATATCCTTTCTGTGCTCCCGCTATGGCACAGTATATATTGGTCCAAGTCTTGGGTTGAATTCTCTTTTTGCTTGGTTTCTTGCAGTGCCACAACGTCCAGTGCATATCTTCCTACTTCCTGTGTGAGTGTCTTCAATGCCCCTTTACTGTAAGTGCCCCTAACATTCCACGTTGCTATTTTAATTACGTTTATACTTGTTTTCTTATCTTTTGGATTTTCTTGCTCCTTTGTGAAGCTGCCCTTGATCGTATTCTCTTCCTCCTTTTGCACAGACATTTTCGTTGCCAAGTTTGTCATCGTAGATCCATCCTCATCCTGCTCGTCTAGTTTTTCTGGCTGGTGTATAGCTATTCTTTGTTTGTTGCGGTTCCAGTCATATCTTGCACCATCAATAAACATCTTCTGATACCCCATTTAACATTCCTTCCTTTTTTATTTTCGTCCTTCATGATTTTCCGTAATTCTGGTTGGATTTTTCTTCCGTCTAGATCATTTTCAATATAAATGTCTGTGTTGTTAATAAACTTTTCTGTTCATGATTTCTTTTTTATCCTCCAAAATATTCATTTCTGCTACTATTATTTATTTATTATCTTTCCCTTTGATACTATAGGCATTCTTAACTTTTCCCGTGGATTTAAGCTTATCCATTAATAATAGCTGTTCTACTTTTCTTCCAATTTGGATTTCCTCTACTGCGATTCCTTTTATAACCACGCTGTTCCTGCGTTTTTCTCTTGCTATTCCAGCTGGTTATTAAATTAAGATAATTTGTGCATTAAAAGTAAGCATGTGTAGATTTATTCGTTTTTTTTTGTCTTAAATTACACATACACTGAGAAGGCGGGGGGTTTAGTTGCTATAGTTAGTAAGTCCCACCTAACAGTAAATTGCTACGAATATAAGGAATTTAAAGGAAGAAAATCATATGCAAAAAATATCATAATTACATAAATATAGACTCTATGAGATGTAACATGTTGTGGTAGAAAATTGAAATGCCGGAATAGTATCGATTATTAAAAATAAATGCAGACATCTCTGATTTATAATACCGTTCATAAAAATGTAGATATCGTATTATACAGTGATATGTATTTTGGATTGATCATTTTTGGAATGGTAGACTCGTACTCCTGTGAATCAACCTATATAATTCATGCTGATATCCGGTCCTAGTAGGGACTCAGGATTTGAACCCTCTGCCTTTGGAATCGGAAGGTTATTTTACGATGAATGCCTTGAAATTCTAGTAAATAAATAATTTCGCAACGAAAAAAGTTAATAAATACACTTAAAAAAGGTGGTAATTGCTTCTTACCTTATTTCGTTGTAATGTACGTTGATTAACAAATAAATATAATGTATAATCATTAATAACATTATATTTGTCATTAATTAAATAAATCTGTTCGAACTTCAACCAGTTGTAATGTACATATGTATCAAGGTATATAAATCCTGAAATCAACATGAAATTTTTATATTAAATAGTACTATAAAAATTATTGTTTAAGTGCAGTGAAATTAAATTAAAATTTATTAGTGAAGATTTTCCGCATATTAAGAAAATTTGCATTGTACACTTGATAGCGCATTGTTCGCCATTAGCGGCGCTGGCATTTACTCAGAGAATTTAGAATTGTTGAGAGGTGGTGCGAAATCCTTTTCTAATTTTAATCTGAAAGAGGGTACCGATATTATGCATTATTTTTTATAAAATTTGCATTTTTGCAGAAACTATTTTCTTGCTTCGTAAACATAATCACTAAATCATATTGAAAATAATGAGGCGCATCAAAAAGTTTCGAAACGTATATTTGTAGTACAGAAATGAACAACATTGTAGTTGAGCTTTGGCAGTTAACACTTGATATTTGAAATATGCCAATTACATTTAATGTTTTTTTATATACTAAAACTATTCTAATTTTATAACAATAATGCCAAATTTTTATTATAAAAAACTGGAGGGGCTAAAAGGAGACCGCCTTAGTCCACACTAGCGCCGCCACTGTTATTAATAATAGTGTCAGCAAGAATTTACTATGACTTTGCTCGTCGGGCATCTCACCGCATCAAACGAGCAGAACCAGAGATGTTATCGAATGCGGTTTCACATATGACGGCAGTAGAACCAAGTCGCCTTCCCGCTTCTTCTGTTGGAGACACTGATGGCAACTAGTTAAAAATTTAATGTAGTAGTTATTTTACAGGTCGTTAACAGTAGACGCATATTAGTATTTCTACAGCTTAAAATGTTATGGGTAATTTGAACGTTAACGCACAGGCAGCAAATTAATAAACCGCTTCGCTTAATATACATGTACTGGAAAATTATTAGTTGTTTAGATCGCTTTGTCATTACGACCCAAGGAAAAATTAATAGGAAATATTTTATTAAGTTTAGGTATTTTTAGTTATTATTTTTTGATTTAAGTACTTACGATTTATAGAATTCATTTCATATATTTTAGTCACTTTTATCCGTTGCAGTTCATGCAGATATTTCGGTTTTCAATTTGCTACTAGCAGTGTTGACTGCTTAATCATAATTGCTAGATTTACATGCGCTATAAAAGCCAAAATATGCATTTAAAAATGCAAAATATGGACGTAAAAATGGAATATGTGCACTTAAATATGCAGTTAATTACGCAAAACAAGCACCAAGAATATTTATTTATTATGTAAATGGATCCAGCACCAGAGAACAAGATTAAAAATACAAGGGTTAATGTATTAAAATACAATATACAATTTTATATACATTTTACTACTACCACTACTGTCGCCGTTCGTCTCATAAGAAACATAGGACCCAATTATTTCGTTTCCAGTTTTGGGCTTTTCCTTTGACCTGTTGCCACGTGTTGACAATTTTCTTTACCACGCCATCCAATGTTCTTCTCCATGTACTCCGAGGAAGACCCGCTCTGCGCTTTCCCGTGTTCGGATGCCAGTCTAGTGCCTGCCTTGTAATACTGTCTTGGGATTCTAATAGCGCATGGCCAGTCAACTTCCACTTTCTTGTTTCGTTTTTCCCATAATTCTTCGTTTGATATTCGCTCCGACCACCATATATTCATTATTTTCCTCAAACATTTATTCACAAATACTTGCAGCCGATTTATGTTTTCTTTTCACCTTTATTATTAAATATTCTGATTTCATAGTCCACAGGCGGCTCACTGGATTTCCAAATCTTGTTTAACGCTTTAAAAGCTCCAAGCATTTTTCCTAAGCGTACCTGTATGACCTCTCGTGTGTCTCCCTCTGAGAATTATTTATTAAACTTCCAAGGTATGTGAAATTTGTAATGTCTTCTATCTCTTGTTCTAATTTTAATAAACATACCTTACCGTATTTCCGTGCGTCTAGTCCATGGCTGTTTCATTACCTAATCGATTACAATTAAAAATATCGTTGGGGACAAGATGCATCCTTCCCTTACTCCGGTATCTATATTTACCCGCTTTGATAGCTTGCTGTTGTGCAATATCCGCGCTTTCCGATTTTCATAAATCTTTTTATTATTTGCAAAAGACTTTCGGGAATACCACACGCACTCAGTATTTTCCACATAGCTTGCCGATCTATGACGGTAGTTCATCATTGATTTGGCAAATATAAATATTGCGTCTGTGGTCGACCTGTTTTGTCGGAATCCTTGCTGTTCCTTTTGTATGGGAACGTTTTGGGATGTTACTGTTCTTATGCAACTCGTAAATATTTTTGATACAGAATCAAGCAATGTGATGCCTCTACAATTTCCAGGATTTCTTTTAGTTCCCTTTTTGAAGACCGGAATTGTCACGCTGTTTCTCCATTCATCAGGTATTGTACATTCGTCTAGTATCTTCTGGAAGAGTGTAGGCAGCTCCACTACTGTCTTATCACTGCCGTATTTAAGTAGTTCATTATGTATATTATCGTCCCTAGGGCGTTTTTTGTTCTTTAATTTACCTACTATCTTTTTTACTAAATTATTATCCACCATTATTCATTCTTCATCATTAATTCTCGTGTTATCTGTGTCTTCCATGTGTTGATTACGTTCAGCTCTTTATATTCGCTCACCGGTTTCTTCATACCTCTCAACATTTTCCATACTATGTTCTGGACTCCACACAGATCGTTCTCCATGTCCTTTGTAAAGCTTTGCCAGTAATCCTTTCTTATCTCGTGTATTCTTGCATTTGTCGTATTTCTTATTTCTACATATTCCTGCTGTTATTATTCGTTTTCCTGCTTCTCCAGCGCAGGTAAGCTTTTGTCTTTTCTTTCGTTAATATTTTCACCTCATCTGTGAACCACGGTTTCTTGTTATGGGCAACTTTAATATTTGTTGTTCTTGATTCCAATGCCTCTTCTGCTGCTCCCTTTATATTGTTCCTTATGTTGTTCCAGCTTTCTTCCACACTATCCGTTGTGGTTGCGGTATTGGTCTTAATTTTATCCATTAGCCTATTCTGGTACAGGTGTCGAGTGCTGTGATCTATTAACGATTCGATATTGATTTTCTCCACTAGTATTGGCGGCTTCCTCCTCTGTGGCATTAGGTCTAGTCGTAGTTTTCCAAGGACCAGAATATGGTCTGATTCAACATTAGGCGATGTTAATGAGCGGATATCGAGTATCTGCCTTGGGAGTACTGCTCGATTTCTGATTATATAGTCGATCACTGATCTCTGGTCTCTTGAGAATTTGACCAAGTATATTTGTGTTTGTAGTAGGTATTCTTTATCCTTAATAAATTATGTGCGCAGGATTCTATTAGCTCTTCTCCATTCTCGTTTATTAATACTATAATACTATTACTTTTTCTGAGTCGGATATGTTGTCTATTTTTAAGTGAAGTTGGTTGTAGTATTCTACTGCTTCATTCTTTGGTCTTCCGGTGCCCGGTGCATATACCGATATCAGATGTACTTTTTTTATTATTTCCGCTTTCCCGAGTTCGGATTCTAGTCTAGTGCCTGCCTTGTGATACTGTCTTGGGGTTTTCCTAGCGTATGGCTAATCCACTCCTACTTTCTTGTTTTGTTTTTCCCGTTGTTATTTATTTGAGCCACCATATCTTCATCATTTTCCTCAAACATTTATTCACACATACTTGCATTCAATTTATATCTATGTTATTTATCATCCACATCTCAGCACCATATAACAGTACACTTTTCACGTTTATTATTAAATATTCTGATTTCATAGTTTACAGACGGCTCGCTTGATTTCCAAATCTTGTTTAACGCTTTCAAAGCTCCCAGCGCTTTTCGTAAGCGTACCTGTATGTCTGCTCTTGTGCCTTCCTGAAAATTCTTTATTCAACTTCTAAGGTATGCGAAATTTGTAATGTCTTTTATCTCTTCTAGTTTTAATAAATATACTCAACCGTATTCCTGCGCGTCCAGTACATGCCCGTTTGATTACCCAATCAATCACAATTAAAAGTATCGTTGGGGACAAGATGTATCCTTCCCCAATTCCTGTATCTATATTTACCGGCTTTGACAGCTTGTTGTTGTGCGGTATCTGTGCTTTCTAATTTTCATAAATCTTTTTATTATCCGTGTACATTTTTCGGGTATACCATACGCACTCAATATTTTCCACATAGCTTGCCGATCTACGAGGGTGGTTTATCCTTTACTGTCCCTGATACAGAAACACATGACTTACATATTTGAATCAACATTATTTCTCAACATAATCCCCTGAAAGGTTAACACACTTTGTATAACGATGATGCAGAGCTTGAATGCTTTTAGAAGAAA
>JABXWE010003329.1:0-11460 GCA_014611495.1 Limonius californicus | reverse complement strand
GGCACAAAATAATAATATCGTGTTCCTCAGCAAAGTCTATCATTTCCACAGATTGAGTGTGGGAGGTGTGGCCGTCCAGAAGTAAAAGCACTTTTCCAGGCATTTTTCGAGGAACGAAATGAGTTCTTAACCAATGGAGAAATATTTCAGCGTTCACATATGCAGATTTTTGAGACATCGCAATTGAAGAACCAGGTGGCATACCATCAGCAAATTCTTCCTTCTTATTCTTGCCTTTGAAAATGCAGTAGGGAGGTAGAAACACATCTTCTGCATTACAGCACGCTATTACGCTGATTGTTTCCCCTTTCTCGCCAGAAGTTATTGCGGACACGCTTTTCGAACCTTTTGCAGCTATTACTTGTCCAGGTTTATTGTTTAGCTGCAGACCAGTTTCGTCCATGTTGTATACGTTCCCAGGTTTATAAAATAGATCGTTCTCTGCAAGGGTTCTTTCTAGAAGCTCAAAGTAGTTGGATACAACTTTTCTTGACATTCCCTGCGAACGAGCAAGAGACACTCCTTTAGATTTTCGTACTGATAGATCAGGGTGACGTCATAAAAATGATGTTAGCCAAACGTAACCTGCTTTGCCACTTGTTTTATCAAATTTGTGTTTAATGTTCATCTTCTCGGCCAAAGCGTATGCCATTAAACGCACTGCATCTCTGCATCGGTGCAAAACCGAATTTGTGAAGTTTTTTTATATGTGATGCTAGTTTTGTTTCTGTAATGTCACCCAAGCTCGATGACGGAACAAGACGATTTTGCTTGGTAAAGTTTCGGTCTCTTTTCCTCCGTTTTAATGTAGTTGCAGCTATTCCAAAATTTCTCGCCGCTTCATTCACCCCCATGGTACCATCTTCGACTGCATAGATCACGCCTATCAACAGAATCATTAGAAAATAATCTTAGAATATCAATTTCAAATATAACGCCAGATCTAAATTTGTTGTGTAATAATATTCAAACACATCTATCACATTAAATTTAATAATTTCTTATATTTAAGAATATAAATATAAGAAATTATTAAATACAAGAAAAGATTAAAATTTAATCTATTAACATTAATGTAATATTAATTGTAATGTATGTTGGTGGGGTTACGGTGGAACACCTGCATGCCTGAGGAAAATGTGGAGTTAGTTGCTAAACTTCTTACGCGAGCCGCCCAGTCATGTATGTACAGGGTGTCCCAAATTGCTTGATTTTGGCAGTTTTCGCTATTTCCAGACCAGGTAGAGAAAAACTGACAAATGAGCTCGATTTTTATGAAACGTCGATAGGTGAAAACCGCATTTCGATATCTCTAACCGATTCCGAGATATCGTCAAAAATTGACAATTGATCGATTTCGAAAAAATGTCACAACTTTTTTATTTGTGAATATTTTTTCAAACGGTAAAAACTTTCTACAGGCACTTTTCAACGTAGAATAAGATACATGTATCAAATTTTTTTTATCGCTCATCAGTTGTTTGATATCAAGGCCAACTTTGTTATTTCAAATAGAAACCATAGTTATCTTTGACTTCAAAAAATCGAAAAAAAAATAGGCTTTCCAAAAATATATATGTCGAGATATGACTAGTCATCCTTGCTGTTAAAATAACATATTTCTCTAAAAAATGGCATATTGGTGACATTTTAACAGAGTTACCCATGGAAAACAAGCGTTTTATCGTAGATGTAATATCAAGTTACCTTGCATATCTAGAAAGTCAGTTTGACAGTAAATAAAATAAATACTCAAGTTGAAAGCTGTTATATTACCCGTCTGCATCAAAATGTATGAAAACTTTGAAAAATGCCAGATGTTCATATGTTTCATTGAACCAGGCCGAAATGCTGAAGCTGCAAGAGATCTATATTTCGAACGATACCCTGAGCGCCACCAGCCCAGCGCCCAAAGATTTCCTAGATTGGAAAGCACCTTGATGAATCATGGATCTTTTGTCACGCCCAGATCTAGACAGTATGCCATTGAAGGTAGAGACGAGGTGGAGGCGGAAGTAATTGGAGCGGTTTTAGAAAATCCTGAAGTTTCTACCAGAGAAATAGCTGTAACTAGGGGTGTGAGCAGAAGCCGTAACCAAAGGATTCTCAAGAAACATAAATTCAAACCTTATAAAGTCAGGCTCACTCATCAATTATTCCCCGGTGATCAAGAACGCAGAACGAACTTCTGCAACTGGTTTATCAGAAAATGCAATGAAAATGAACATTTCTTCCGAAATGTCATTTGGACTGACGAAGCAAGAGTAACCAGCAATGGATTATTTAATCGGCATAATCGGCATCATTGGTCGGACCATAATGAGCATGTTTTCCAACCTAGAAACATGCAAGGACGATTTGGTTTCAATATTTGGATTGGAATAGTGGGACAACGAATGATTGGACCTTTTATTTATGACGAAAACCTTAACGCCCAGCGCTACGTTAATATTTTAGAAAACGTTGTGGAAACATATTTAGAATACTTGCCCCTTGCTGATTTGGCACGAAAGTTCTACCAACAAGATGGCGCACCAGCCCATAACGCGGCGGTTACAACGAACAAACTAAATCAAATGTTCGAGGATCAGTGGCTAGGGACAAGGACATTAGTGGTGGGCTGCGACGGGGGTATAGGGATATATTAATTGACCTTATATATAAGGAGGGTCCTAATAAATCCGAATCTTACTCGCGCTGCTTCGTTTGTTGTGCCTACGTAATTGTGAAAAAAAATGTCGCAAACGTGGTGCTGTAACGATGACATTGAAGAATATAATCTAGAAGACGAATTTTTCCGATATTACCAAGAATTTAAAAAGTGCCTACATCAAAACAAACCGCGTCAAATAAACGGGGACAAGCTGTTCACCAGGAGCAGCATATGCTATGATCTGATCCTACTAAATTCAGAGCTGTTATCAGAGGCGGCTAGCTTTGTTACAGTGCCAAAGCCTGTAACGTCACCGACACTAGCCTGGTTTCAAGAATATGTAGAAGATCCGATAAAGGCGTTCATATCCAGTAGACATAATGCTTAGTTATACCGCCTTATATTTTGCTGGCAACCTACTGCAAATGGATCATCATGTTAGTATATACAGATTTTTTATTAATTTATTATATACGTTCGTGATGCATTTTTACCATTTTAATTTTATTGTTTTCAGAAAGATGGACAAATGCCGCCGTCAGTTGGGACCTGATCTCGCCTGGGGTGTGTCATCCCGTTCATCAAATAGAATTACCTTACTAAAGATGAACTTTTGACTTTTCTTGGTCTATTGTTACATATGAGCAACATTAGAATGAATAGGCTTCAGGATTACTGGAAAAAAGACCCTTTGTTTGATGCTGGTATTTTTGGTCGCAGTATGTCAAGAAATCGTTTCTTGATAATAATACGCTCACTCCATTTTGCAAAAAATCCCAAGCAAACTGAACAGGCTCCAACTGACAGATTATTTAAAGTTAGGGTGCTTATAAACATGTTTAATCAAAGAGTTTTTGAAGTTTTCTATCCTGGTCGCGAACTAAGCTTAGATGAATCTATGATTTTGTGGCGTGGAAGATTGATTTTTCGGCAGTATATTAAAAACAAACGCCATAAATATGGAATCAAGCTGCACATGCTAACAGACCCTAAAGGCATGATATTGAAGTTTATGGTTTACACGGGATCATTGGATGATATGGGTGGTAAAGGACACGCAAAGAAAGTTGTATTGAATTTACTAAAAGATAAACTAAACGTCTGTCACAGTGTTTACATGGACAATTTTTATAATAGTTACGACCTTGCAAAAAAATTATTGGAGGAAAAAACTCACTGCACTGGTACACTAAGAGCAGACAGAAAAAATACACTACCTGCTGTAAAAACAGCTAAACTAAAGAAAGGAGATTCCATAGGGAGATATGCAAATGGTGTTTTTATTGGCAAGTGGAAAGACAAACGAGAGGTAACCTTCATTTCAAATGAACATGAAAATCAAATGATTGAAGTACAAAACAAGCGAAAACAAACAAATGAAAAGCCTCTGTCAATGGTGCAATATAACAAGTTTATGTCTGGGGTAGACAGACAAGATCAAATGTTATCATACTACCCATGTAAAAGAAAAACTATTCGATGGCCAACAAAAATTTTTATTCATATTATTCATATTATTCAAATGATGCTAATAACTTCCCGGAATTTATATAATAAATATTCAACCAACAAAATGAACCTGCATGATTTTCGACTAGCAATAATAAGAAATCTTTTAGAAAGATCTCTAGAAGTGCCTGTTGCGCAATTTCTCGCACCAAATAATCAACATTGTTTGACTGAACGTCAAGAAACGACTGCTAGTGGAAAGATTATGAGAAAACGATGCCAAAATTGTTGGAAAACCGGAAAACGCAAAGATACCGTATGCGTTTGTAATACATGCCCTACTAAACCGGGATTTTGTTTGGATTGCTGCAACATTTTGCATATTTAACATCTCTTTATTCATAATATTTTTGTTACTAGTTTTAAGAAATTATACTTAATTGATTTGTTTAAATTTAAGATTCCATGATATTCACTGATATTCGTATAAAAAAATTGTTTAGCTACTGAGCAGAATTCAATTTAATATAATTTAACCGTCCATAACTTAGCTACAAATGAAGCCACTTGTTACGTGTGGGATGAATCTGTGTCCGGTAGAGGTGGAAACCAGATTGCTTCTTGTTTATACCGACAGATTATGGAGCTTCCACCTAATATTACGAAAGTCTGTTTCTATTCGTATACTTGCGGTGGCCAAAACAAAAATAGTCACGTGGCAGCTATGTTTATGGCAGTTTTAACCCAGCAAAATAGCCTACAATCCATTGATCACAAATTTCTCGTTAGTGGACATACGCACAAGGAATGCGACGTAGATCACGCTACGATAGAAAAGGCGAAGAAGAAAACCACCATGAATATAAATCACCCATATGACTGGGTGCAGTTGATACGGGGATGTAAAAAAACTAATCCCTTTATGGTGAAAGTAATGAAATGTGACAATTTCCTAAATTTTGCAGACTTACTAAAGGGGCAATTTGTACAGAAAAGTCACCGAAAATGGTGAGAAATTTACGTGGAAAGATCTACAGTGGGCACGATACTGCGCAGAGAACATTGGTGTATTGTACTATAAATCATCTCTCGGTAACGAAGATAATTTCAAAACAGTAAATTTTAGACGCCGAGGAAAACAAACAACACTCATACAATTTAGAAAAATAAACAAAGGACGTGTTCCAATTAATAAAGATAAAAAGAAGAGCCTTATGGAGCTGTTGCACCTTATAGATAAGGAGTTCAGGCCTTTTTATGGAAATTTGAAAGTGGCTGATGTTCCCGACACGGATCCAGACTTGGTGGAGATTGATCCTGATGAGCACTAAACTATTTTGATTTTATGTATTTAGGAGGTATTTTGTATTCCCAAGAATAAACGTTATTCCAGTTTTTGAGTCTCATTTTTCAATTTTTGAATAAAATCGCACGCAAGATATTTTAACCCAGATAAAGCCAAAACCCACGAAAATCTGTATATCATATTATGCCACTGTCCTTTTAAAAGCCTGCACGAAATATATTCATAATATCTTAGTTTCGCTACTGAAACATAGATTGCACAACTGGTATTAAACTAAGTCTAAAAATACTTGAATATTTTAACGGTTTCACGATTATTTGCATCGAGACGTCCGATAACCACGTGCTTTTAGTTTTATAGTGTACTTCGGTAAAAAATATGGCTAACTCGAGGTAAGGTAATTCTGCAAACATTTTTATAAAGCAATATTTAGGTATAATATCTTATACTCACATTAATATGTATACCCAAAAAAATATTTAGGCATTGATATAGGTTATGGTTTTTGTTTTATGATATGTTCTTTGAAGGCGTCCTTTTAAAAGGGCAGTGGCAAAATGCGCTCCTGTACGAATTTTTGTTTTAGAAAATACTGGACTAAACCTTTGACTCTCAGTGAGCTTATGGAAGAAGCGGAAAATGTTAATCTTGATTCAGAGTTAATTCCGGACGAAATAGTAATTTTTCCACCAGACGATGGCGAAGTAACAGATGAAGACAGCGGCGAAGAAGACAATATTGTCATAAATAATTTACCTGGGGCGCAGCTCAGAACTGAAGCTGAAGTGGTGTTACACGATATTGAAGGTAATTCTGATTATGATAGCGAGGACGACCTTCCATTATCACATTTCGTTAAGCGGCAAAAAGTATCCAGGCCAAAAAAACACAGAGGAACTTATATGGACCAAAAATGATATCACGTCAGATATGCCCCCCTGGGCCGTTCCTTTCGGCCCCAAGCAGGAAATTTCACCGGTAGAAACTTTTTTTCTATTTTTTGACGATGACATTATAAACATCCTAGTAACGTACACTAACCTATATGCTAATACTAACAATCGTATGGGTGACATAACAATGAACGAAATGCGCTGCTTTATTGGCATTTTGTTACTAAGTGGATACAATTGCCTTCCTCGTCGAGAGATGTATTGGGAAAATTCGGCAGACACAAATAACACTCTAGTGTGTAAAGCAATGCCTAGAAACCGCTTTCGACATATTATTCAAAATATTCATTGCTGTGACAACCAAAACCTGAATAAAGATGATAAATTTTCAAAAATCCGTCCACTTATAGCAACTCTAAATAAGAAATTTATGGATCTTGCTCCTTTGGAAGAGCATCACTGCGTAGACGAATCCATGATTCCCTATTATGAACGCCATCCGACCAAGCAATTTATTCGTGGTAAACCGATTCGTTGGGGATATAAGATATGGACAGCTACGAATAGATTAGGATATATTGAGTGGTTTGAACCCTCTATCAAGGATCAAAAACCAAACTTTCTGAAAAATACAAAGAACTAGGTTTAGGTGCTAATGTAGTTCTGGAGTTTGCAGATAATTTGCAGGCGGCTAAAGACAACCTAAATTATCATATATTTTTTGATAATGTATTTACATCGGTACCTTTACTCTTAGAACTAAAATCAAGGGGTCTCAAAGGAACAGGTACTATTCGTGAAAATCGTATTCCAAAAAACTGTCCCATAAAATCAAAAGATGAAATGAAAAAAGAACCACGAGGTAGTTTAGATTTTGCATCAACTGAGGACAATAAACTAATGTTGTGCAAGTGGCATGATAACAATATCGTAACTATTGTCTCAAATAATACACAAGTTCTTCCCACGGTACAAGTGAAAAGATTTGCACAGAAGGACAAAAAAGTTATATATGTCCCGCAACCAAATCCAATAAAAATATATAATGAAAATATGGGGGGAGTTGATCGGGCTGATCAAAACATCAGTTTATATCGGGTATCAATTCGTGGAAAAAAATTGTACTTTCCACTATTGTGCCATTTTGTAGATATGGCGGAACAAAATGCTTGGCGCATTTATAAAGTGAATGGGGGAAAATTACATCACCTTGGTTTTAGAAGACTTGTAGCTGTGGGAATTTTAGAATCATTCAAAAAAAGGCAATCATTAGCAGGATCCAGCAAGCCTAGAGATGCACACTCCTATTCAAGATATGATGGCATAGACCACATGGTTTTATACCAAGATAAACAAACTCGTTGTGCGTTTTGTCATAAAAAGTGCAATTTTGTATGTCAAAAATGTGATGTAGCACTCCATCCCAAACAATGTTTTTTATTTCATCACACCAAATAAATTTTTATATATTTTTTGAGATATTGGTTTGATATGTTGACTTTTTTCTATGCAAATTTTCGATTTTATAATAGTTTTAGAATTTTCAAATAAAACGTTCTATCGTTGAGAAAAGTGTTTATTTTGCCATTGTCCTTTTAAAAGAACATCAAATTCCAAGCAAATTACTGGCTGGGTATAATTTTTTTTGTCATTTTATTTTTTTTAAACATTAAATAAACACATAATCAAATTTAAACAAATATTTTACTAATATTTTTTTTGGCAAAATAGGGTAAGTGGCTTTTAAAAGGACAGTGGCAACATCTGGGTTAACATCAATTTATATTAAATTTGTATACTTCTAACTTTTGTGAATAACCAATATTCAATCAGCTACATCCGCATATGAATCGGTTATTTCGAAAAGGCCACATCTCCATGTTTTTGCGAAAATGAGTTGTTCGCCATTTGATTCAGAATATAATTTAAGCTTTGTCACATGTGAAAACGCCACATTTCCACTGTTTGTTAATATAATATAAGCAGATGTGGTTCTCTGTTTACTTCGAAAAGGCCACTTCTCCGGAGATGTGGCGTTTTCGAACCACGTGCGCACGCAGAACAGCTGTTTCAACCGTTGCAACGAACGTCTCTCAGTGCACTACATAGTGCAGTCGTTTGTGGCCTTGATTGTGATTTGTTTGTGTTGTGCATTGTTTATACAAAAATGAGTAGCTCTGATAGTGAAAGCAGTGCATTATTGAAAATAATCAACAAAGGAAGAGAAAGAAGGGCATTATTAACCGTTCCAAGTATAAAAGTGAAGTAATAAAGAAAGCTAAAGTAAAAGGTGAGGCTCATATTAACCATGTGGGAAAGAAGCTTATGGCTCGAAAAACTGGAATCGGCTGCAGTTGTAAGAAATGTTGTGAAAATTATTCCGAATTGGACAGAATCGCTTTGTTGACATCTTTACATCAGTAGATAGAGTTGGACAGTTTGACGACCACCCCCCACTCCTGACCTTGATTTCAAGGTCAAGGCCATTGTTTCCCCTCACTCGACCTTCGATTGAAGGTCATCAGATTCCCCTCACTGGATCTTGAGTGCAAGGTCACCACCTCTCAGAAATCTTTTAAATAATATGGTCAGACAAGAAATGGAAGAAACAATAATTGTAAATTCGTTTATTTGCTATGAATAAATAATACAGAATGCGTTAAAAGTTAACATGTAAAGAAAACATTATTATAACTTAGCACTAACGTATATTATTGTAATGAATCGTCCAATGAATGAAATAAAATGTAGCACATACACTTAATATAAGTAATAACGTTGCACCAAGTATAACTGAAGAAATGCAGCAGTAGTTGCTGCAATCCGCAATAGCTGGTTGTTGCTGAATATCTGGTTTATGAGGCTTCAACAGAATAGTTTGCCAATTCGTAGGTGCTGCATATGTCGGATAGTGGAATTTTATCTTGAATGTTAATATTCCATCATCTGTAAAATTGCGAACGGATACTTTAAAAACAGGTAGGTCGGCCAAAATTGCATTATCCATTTTATGCCAAGTCGTATTAGTAACGGCGCTGTTAGCGTAGGTAATAGATGCGGATGTGCAATTTGGTGGTTGCATTACATAGAGAATACCATCATAGAAAGCTGCGAGAGCAGCTATGAATTTTATAGGTAACATGCTGATACTGCAGTAGTTGTACGTAGAATGGGAAAGGTACCTTTGAAGCATACCTTTTTCTTAATCCGGAGTTGCGCAATCCCCTTCTTTATTCTCACTTTGATTGTCAGCAGGCGATTGGTAAAACCGTTCCAATGTTTTAACGCGCACAGTTAAATTATGTAGTGCAGGAAAGCGTTCCAAGGTTATTATCTGGTATGGATGCTTGGTGTAGAGTGTGTTAAAATCGTAGTGAAAAAACCCACAGTGAGCTCGAAAGAAATCTTTCAACTCTATATTTAACGGATGAGAAGTCGTGGAAAATGTGTAGCTCAATTCAGGATTTACAAGTTGGTAGTTCATAGAAATTATGAAAACGGCTTTCAGCATCATTAGCTACATGATAAATGGCTTCATCTGCGATTTATAAGAACAACATGTTACCGATATGAGTGCGCGAAGTAAACTGAAAAGCAGATTGGCAGATCGTTGAATAAGGTGGGAGGAAACAGAAAATGGTGGTGGGGTATAATGAGGCCGGTTAGTAGTGTGAAGACACTGGCCCAGACAAAACATGACCTCAACAGTTCCCGAGTGGTATAATGTACAGCTGTTAACTGGTAATCCTGCAAAACGATTTAACATCCGCCGCTTAAACCTGGAGAATAAAAAAGCCTTCTTCGAATTACTAAGAACAGTGGAAGAAAATCGAACACCTAAACAATTGATGGAAGCGGGCATTGTGAGACCTGATTGGAGTTATGAATATTTTATCTCGTATTGGTGGGGAGTAGCGGACGATCACAAAGAATACTATGTGTCAAATAAGTTTCTGAAAAAGTGGCTTAAGAGGGGTTATATATCCTTCAGCGATGTTGGACACTCCAAAGACTGTGTAGAAGGTAATGGTTGCGGGGTGTGTGATGATAGAATGTTTTTGAACATGGCGTGCGCTGTGGTGGACGACAGTTATTGCTTTTTGAAAAGCTACTACCTACCTTATGCGAAATTTGATAACACACAATTCTATGAAGCCACTATCGATGATTGTGTGCTAGACGGTGCTACTGCTTATAATACTTACTTTGAGAAGTGTAATGGAGGTGCCATCGAAGATTTGCTAGTAGTAAAGAAGTTAGAAAAACTTGGAGTTGAGGGTATCGATTTCAATCTGTATCAGTAGTTGTAAGAAATGTATAGATATTACCTGAACGAAAGTGTGGTGTAGATCAATAAAATTGGTAGTTGATATAAAAGTGTTTTATTTATAAGAGTTATACTATAATATCTATACAAATTAATATATACAAATATAGGTATGTACACAATTAAGCGGTATATGGAAAAATGTAGAAGATAAAAAAAGCAAAGCGGGAACAAATATAAAAATGAAAGCATGAAAAAAAATATATACACAATTACTTTAGATGGTTAACTTGTAATATGCAGCACGCAGAAAATGAAGAATATTGGCTGGTGTGCGCTGGACCCACCAGAAGGTTTCCCACATCTGCCGGGCGGCGTTGGCGGCGAACCAGCAGATGGTGCAGTGATGTTGTTCCACGGTAACTGGATGGGGGAGGGCTACCGTCGTGGCGTCGAAGAACCGCTTCATAGCCATGTACTCGTCCAGGATGGCCACCTCCTGGTCCGAGTACAGCACTCCTTCTCCTTGGACTGTAGCTATAATCCCTCCAGAAGTTTGTGGGATGTAGGCGAAGTAGCCAACATCACCCGACACAGGTCCCGAAAGGATTTCCTGCAACCGTAAGGGTACTGCCACAAACGGGCCCGTTACCGCGGCAACAACCACTTCTCCGGCGAGATAGTCTATGGGATCCGCACTTATGCTGCAGATGCGCGCCACCACATCCCCGAACTGCACTTGGAACAGCATTTTGGTGTAATGGTAACTGCAGACTGTTCGGTAAATATATAACAGTCACTATCACTGGTAGTGGTCGACCTTAAAAATGTATAGGAGAAGGGTTGGTCTTGAGACCAGTTAGAAAAATGTGGTTATGAAGGATCACGAGTG
>JABXWE010003328.1:0-39524 GCA_014611495.1 Limonius californicus | reverse complement strand
TTGCCCAAGGCGAAAATGCATCGCGCCAGAACAGTTAGGTATGTTTGCGAAAAATTTACAAGCAGTGTTACGAAGGTGACTGTCTATCGTCTTCACGCCAAGTTCAGAACGGATTTGGTCATTGCGCACAAACCACGGAGCATTTACCGCAATACTTAGAACCTTATTTTGGAATGTTTGCATCTTTTTGATATTCGTTTTCGATGTTGCACCCCACACTACACAAGCATACTTATGTTAGCACTGGCCGCAATATGCACTGATATATAATTTTCGAACACTTGAGGCGTAGGGAAGATTTCCAGTTTATCAGCGAGTAGAGTATAGCAAGCCTGGCGTACACTTCGCTTAGCTTTTTGTTAATGTGGAAATTCCAAGTTAGACGGCGTTCTAGAAAAACTCCCAGATATTTGACTGCTGAATCAGAGGGATTCCATTCGATATGTTGTCCATTAATAACTATGTTCCGAGGATTTTCGGGTCTTCGAAGAGTGAATATTTTGCTTTCGCTCTTACTGGCGTTTAGTTGAATATTCCATTATGCAAAATACTGTAGCAACTCATTCAGTGATGTTTGTAACCTCTCTGCAGCAATATTTACGTCTGTACGTTGCGTTAATAGTAAGGTGTCATCCGCAAACATAGCTAGCTTTGCCGGAGTAGGCGTTGGTATATCGTAGGTGAATATTTTAAACAATATGGGACCCAGCACTGAGCCTTGTTGGACACCAGCACACATTTTCTTAGTGTTCGAGTATGAGGCATTGAGCTTTACTTGAAAAGTTCTATTACTTAAGAATGATGAAATCAAGTTTATGATATAAGCAGGTGGCATTATAGGGATTGTGCTAAACAACCAGTGTAAGAAATGTCAAGAGCAAGAGGAAACCTCTGAACATGTCCTCTGTAAATGCAAGGCATTAGCGGCCTTAAGACACAAACACCTTGGATCTCCCTTACTCGAACCAAGAGACATTCAAGACACGCACTTGAACAGGATTCTGTCCTTCGCCGAAGCGACGGATCTGTTCAGGGAGTGAAGTCTTTTGTAACCCCAGGGAGCACAATGGGCCCTGGTGGCCTAAGTGCAGGAGATTGCTCCGACCCAGACAATCATCATCATCATCATCATCATCATCATCATCATCATCATGAGGCATTGAGCTTTACTTGAAAAGTTCTATTACTTAAGAATGATGATATCAAGTTTATGATATAAGCAGGTGGCACTATAGGGATTGTGCTAAACAACCAGTGTAAGAAATGTCAAGAGCAAGAGGAAACCTCTGAACATGTCCTCTGCAAATGCAAGGCATTAGCGGCCTTAAGACACAAACACCTTGGATCTACCTTTCTCGAACCAAGAGACATTCTACACGCCCTTGAATAGGATTCCGTCCCTCGCCGAAGCGACGGACCTGTTCAGGGAGTGAAGTCTTTTGCAACCCCTAGGGAGCACAATGGGCCCTGGTGGCCTAAGTGCAGGAGCTTGCTCCGACCCAGAGAATCATCATCATCATCATCATCATGAGGCATTGAGCTTTACTTGAAAAGTTCTATTACTTGAGAATGATGAAATCAAGTTTATGATATAAGCAGGTGGCGAGATGTGATGTAGTTTGTACATAAGCCCATTGATCCATACCTTGTCAAATACCTTAGCCTCATCGAGAAACACAACACAAGTATGGTGTTTGTTTTCATATCCCTGAATTATGGTTTCAGTGATCCTAAGCAGCTGGTGTGAAGTAGAGTGCTTTCTCTTAAATCCAAACTGGTGCAATGGTATAGTGTTATTGATATTTAGGAAGTTATTCAATCGTTTCTGTATTATTTTTTCCAGAATTTTTGAAAGCACTGGCAGGAGACCAATTGGTCGATAGGAGGCGACTTGTTTTGGATCTTTACCATGTTTATGAATTATGATCACTTCAGCGTGCTTCCACATTTCCGGAAAGTAACCTTTGGATAGGCATGCGTTAAAGATGGTCGTGAGAAATACAATCGCCTTCATACTTAGACTTTTTAGCACTGTATTGGGGATTCAGTCATAGCCAGGTGCTTTTTTAGCTGGCAGTTTGCTTATGACAGTTGCTACCTCTTTGGAGAGGAACATTCAACTTTCTCAAGGTCAATTGCCATCGGCAGGTTATTATTGGCAAACAGATCCACCTCTTTAGTGAATTGCTTCCTTGATTGATCATTTCCTAGCTGGGAGGTATTTTCGAGGTGTTCAGCAAATAGGTTGACTTTATCTTGGCCACTGCAATAGTTACTATTTTTCCTGAGGGATGGGATGGTGTCTCTTGTCTAATGAACAAAAATGCTTGCGAATGGGCTTATCACTATAGGCAAAATGGTGATGACTTCCTTTTGTCAATAGTTGCTGGTGACGAAACTTAGTGCCATTACTACGAGCCATTCAGGAAATTATCGTCGATGCTGCGGAAACATTCAAGTTCACCACCACGGAAGAAGTTCTAAGCACAACCTTCTGCAGGCAAGGTAATGTTAACATTTTTTTTACCAATGAAGGTCTCTTGTTGATAGAGTTTAAGAAACCTGGAGTAAATGTCAATGCAAATCTGTACAATAAAATTTTGATCAAGCTTCATCAAGGAATAAGACGGAAACGTCCAGGAAAACTTAGTGGGCTCATTTTGCTGCACGACAATGCTAGGGCTCATGTTGATAATGTATTAAAAGAAAGACTTCAACGAAAGAAATGGAGGGTTTCCGAACATCCACCCTATAGCTCGGATTTATCGCCTTGTGATTTCCATATTTTTGGACCGCTGAAAAAGGCGTTAAAAGGTCGGCATTTTGAGTCTGACGCATAAGTACAGATAGCTGTGGAAGACTTCTTCAATCAGCAGCCACAAGAATTGTATGAGCAGAGTATAACGTCTGTTAGTAAAACAATGTGATAGGTGCTTTAACTGTGACGGTAATGATTTGTAATTAAACTGTTGAATAAATTTTTATTAAGCAAAAATGGGTTTCTATTGAACACGCCTCGTAATTCGAGACGTTCATAAATTTTATTGGACAAATCAAACATTAAAGCTGTTTTTCTGTTACAATCAATAAAATGTTTGGGCTTCTAGGAAGAAACTAAATTATTTATTTATGCAGGAGCAGAGCTTTTTATATAAAGACGAACTTCATCTCATATATTAAGGAAAGAAATTTAAAAAATATACATTTCTAATGTGGTTGTACGAGGATTATACGGAATTATGGAGTCTTACTCCCACGAGGTATAAAAATGAAAAAAACCAAGGAGAATTTAAGATAATAAAAATTACTTACAGTTAACGTGGAGAACTATTCTTTTACTAACTGCGGGTGGCACGTCGTTGCTGGCTATGCACAAATAGGCGCCCATTTGTCTTCTATCAACTCGAAACAGCCCTAGTCGTTGCCCGCTGAAAGTATCCACTAAAAGATACATAAGCAGTAAAAATGTGGAAAGCAAAAGTGAGCTTGTTTATTCTACACCCTAATTAACTTACTTATCAAGTTCTCATCTTTAATAATTCTGTGTTAATTGCTTTTATTTGCATAATACGGTAATTAAAGGACTCGGCATCACTTTTAAATCCGAAAAAGTTGCACAGATGGTTGAAGTAGTAGTCGGGTAATTTAAACGAACGTCCTTATCCACCCAATCTCATTCCGAAACATCAACTTTCATAAAAACGGCGTTTGCTCTTCACTAACGCCACCCACTTAAACAAGTTTCCTCCACAAACACATCTCGAGTAAATTAGATCCAGAATTCAAAAGGAAGCCGAGTATGAAGGGAAATAAAAATAACAAATGAATCTGCCTGCATAGCGAGACATGAAGAAATTGGACAACGCGAATGTATACCTGCAGGTACGTTCGGGCCGGGGCTATTTATCTACTTGTATAAACGACCCGCTTTTTCTACGCGCACTATTTCACATGTCTCACCTCTTTCCGTTTCATGTAAACGAAAATGGAGCTGAAGGTGGTCTCCATCTTCCCTTCTCCAGAGGATTCGGGGCGACGGATGGCCCGTTGCTTTGCATGTTAGAGTGACATTTTCACCCTCTGACACGGTCACGTCGCTGCTGGTTTCGGAATCGTCAATGTCCGGCGGAACTGTAACGAAGTAAAATACAACAGTGAAAAACGCGATAAAGGCATGCCGAGTTTTCTTATTTATATTGGCAGTATTACGTGCAACTCCTTGTAGTTTATTCATTTTATGTCCATGTCCCAGGATTGGTCGTTACGTATTAAATTTTGAAACCTACAACTTTAATTCGGTATATTGCTGAACGGGGTAAGATTTAAGGGTAGCCAAACCCGAAGCTGCACAGTCGGCGACAAAATTAATGACGGTATTAGAAGTGGCGTATAGGCAACACGTTTTTCTGCAGCTGTTAGTAATCACTAGTGTTAGGTAAGATGGTTTAGAAGAAACCCAACTGCAATTAAAAAATATCATCTAGATATAGATTCTGTAACCCTAGAACGTTATCGCAACATCATATACTATTATTGGTAAACTGGACGTAGACGTATAGCTTGAAACTTACGTGACTCCAACACATTATTTTTATTAAAGTAAATAGGCAAGGGGTCTTTTGTTCTGTTTATTTCAGAGCAAGTCAATTCAATTTTGGAACACATTAACTTTGACAATTTGGCGATTTTTTAATGAATGCTCGCTACAATGGTTTTCTTGTAACTGTACCAGTAAGAGGCCGTTATACTTTTTTTAGAAGGGCGTAACTGTTATATTTTTTAGAGAGCTTGTGCAATTCAATATCTACTTTTCCTGACGTTTCTTTACTTAAGACGTTACACATTATGTTTATCAACTATCTATTATGATTGAAACAATTTTATAGGCGCTATGGTTGCGTCATTGTGGTTAAAGTGGACCTGGATGCATAATGTAAGGAGTTCAAATCTCCAACTAGATGCCCGGTATGCGATCTACGTAGTCGCTTTAAAATTGGGTACTTGTGTGCGGATAAACAAGGAATAATACTGCGGTTGCCTACTGCGTGATTCTTACCATATAACCACGTGTCATAAGTTTGGCACGTGGCAACCGGGTGTGCAAACAAGGATACGGGAGATCTGACCTTCTGCCTTGAAGGATAAACTCCCCCCATGGTGAAGAGGCTCACCATTATTATTATGTTTGTCATTCATTCATTTTAAGGTTTGGGAGAGTGAGTTACCTCACGTGCACTTAGGCCACATAGGCGGGCCCATTGCGTTGCCTCCCCAGCAGCTCCCTAATTTGGGCATCACCCAAGTCATCCAATCCGTTGGATGTACTTGAGGACATCCGCAACTGGCGTGTTGCTGATTTTGGCCATATCAGCTCAAAAGCCTCCTAACATGGATCCTCTGATTGTTGCCAGAGCTGGACAGTGACACAGTGTTTTGCCGTCCGGTTATCCCCGTTGCATTCTCGACAGCTTGGGCTGTCCGCCAGTTCCATTCTGTGCATGTGTTGATTTAGGGTTCAGTATCCAGATAACTAGTCGCAGGTTCTTTCGGGACAGTTGTACACAAAATTTGATTGATTGATTGATTTGAAAGAGCGAGATCTAGGAGGCGGTTTTCCAAGCATCTCTAAACACTGCAGCCATCATTCGCATATTGTACACCGTAACTAAGAATTTTGTCTATCTGGGATAATTCCAAATACAGCAGTGATTTTTAACGTGTCACACATCGCAGTGGCACGGGACCTACGGCTTTACTTATCCGACAGAAGGCGCATTTTCAGATTTTTCCCCGCTAGAAAAATCTCGCCGACCTTGGCCAGGTTCGATCCCGCGTCCCTCGGATCTAAAGGCAAACGCGCTAACCACTAGACCACCGAGGCCGGCACACAAAATTTGGTTCCATCTGAACGCATAGTATGGTCCATCCCTATATAGAAATATTCAGGATCTATACATCATTTTCCAGAAACTCAGATTGTATTTCTGGCTTATCCTTTCTTAGCGTACGAACCATTGTTTCTGATTAGTTTTTTTACCTATTGGAACATTTCAAAACCAATTATCTATTACGATGCTTCAGTTTGGGCTGTAAATTGTTCTTGTTAAGATTTCGATGTAATAATCTGTCAATGGATCAGTAGATTTTTTTATGTACGGACAAGCAATAATGAAGGTTTTAGAGTAAACATCAGAAAGTGAAACGGTCTTAAATTCACATCTTGTCGGCTTATGCGAAATGGGCACCGATCTCTAAACGCCATTGTCTTTTTCTCTATAGCAACATAAGAAGAAGGCTTATAGGTTTCTAAGTAGAATTGAATAAAACGACTAAATTTCCGAAATTGGCGAAACGTACTAATTTTCCTTCTGTCAATCCTTGTGGTATTGTATAAAAATGCAAAGAAACAGTGAGATAATTTAAACGTTGTGTGAAACATTAATTTGGAAGATCAGTGAATAATGCTTAAAACAGCGACATGATATACAGTGCAACTGAAAGCAGTTGACCAATATTTGTTTTAGAATTACTTCGATATATAACTTCACAGTTTGGTGTTCTTCATCCGATGTCGTACACATAACGTACATAGGTTTCCAGCTTATATTTATTATGTAGACATGTAGTTGTCTATTTCATGCTCTGTTGTAGAGTGTGGTGTAATTTTTAATACCGCTCCAAGCTCCGATGTTACTCATCCATGATAAACGCCTTCGATTCCTCTCTTACCCTCTATTCGTCCTTCGAGTACCAGTCTTTGAAAATAATATCGATCACTTCTAAATATATGACCAGGCTACCCAATTTTCCTTTTCTTCTATTCTGAAGAGATCTCTTTTAATAAGGTTAGCCCTTCTTAGGATCTCAACATTCACAAATTTTTCTGGTCATGATACGCGGGGCATTCTGCGGATGGTCCACATCTTGGAGGTCTTTTGATTGATGATGTATTAAGTCCACGATTCAACTCCGTACTAATGAATTCACGTGAAATTTTACCATTTGATATTGAATACCAAGATTTAGGTAGCGATTAGAAGTTGCCGTATTCTGCTGAACGCTTGCTCAGCTCTGTTTCGAATTTCTGTTTTGGGATTTTTCTCGCTTCAGTAGTATTCCTAAATATCTAATGGTGCGGACTCTTTCTGTTATTTTATTGCTTATTTGAATTGCACCTATTCTGACTGCATATCGGGAGATAACGACACGTTTGGCCTTTACAATTTTGATCTTTAGCCTTATGTTGAACCTTGCATCTGAGGTAGCATGAATGGTACATTGTAGATCTTATTAGTTATCTGCGATTAGTACTGTAACATCTGCTTATCTCATATCATTTACATATTCTCTGTTTTGGAAACACGTTAATGTCATTAAGTACTTATAAAGCTTCTTCCATGTATACATTAAATAGATGATGGGAAAGTACGCATTGTTATCTTACTCCCCCTATCATTGTGCTGTTAGTAGTTTTACATTTGCCTTTTGATGCCAGTATAGACTTCATATGATTCTGATATCATCCTTGTCGAGTCCAATATTTCTAAATAGTCTTATCATTGTTTGAAGCTGCACGCTTCCAAAGCCTTTTTCATAATCGATGAAACAGACAAACGATATTTGGTACTGGTTGTATTTATTTGATTATTTATGTGAATAAATATTTTACTCAATAAAATATATTTGAAATACGTGCAGTGGAATCTATGCTTTATTACTGGGTTCTGATAGTGGTAATAGAGAACTTTCCTGAAAATATCTTCAAATCTTATTCAGCTTGTTTTCTTATTAAATATTTGCAAAAGCTCTTTTCAAAGCTTCTTTGACGTTCTCGAGTGTTCATGTAGGATCATTTGTTTTTGGTCATAGATGGTATCGATATGCATGATAGGCGTAGTACCTCAAATTGGGTTATCCGTCATATCATCTACACGAGGGGTTGACAACCTCTCCGAGGAATCGGGCCACTTGAGTAACCAATAAGGGGGGATGACCAGCGGACTTTATGCGACACCAAGATGCTAGCTTAATCCTTAAGTCGGGAGCGGTATATTTATCGATCCACGAATTCGTACCTGCGGAACGGGTCTTGGAGTCAAAATGGCGAGGCTGCGGATATGTATCTTTCAATCATTGTACCCGTTGGCTTAGTAGCAATCACTATCGGTGAGTATCTGTGAGCTATTGGGGTTATGGTAGATTCTACTATACCATGTCACAGAGTCACTAGTATACAATCAGTTCTGCGATTAGTGAAACCAATAGATGGAACCAATCGAAATGCAACAGCCGCCAATTCGCCCTCGAAGCAAAAGCCCACAAAATTACAAATATTTTGCTCATATTAGTAAACTGCTTCCTAGTTAGTCATAATTTTTAGTTGTGTTACTCAGTTTCACATTGTTTTGTTTAATAAAACAATATTTAAACTAAGAACAATAAAAAGTAATGTAAGTTCGGCTAACAATGAAAGACTAAATTGGGTAAAGGTAAATTATGAGTGCTCGGCTGAAAATGACGGCTTGGGCGGTCATGAAGAGAATTTTTCTGATAATCACTAAGAACTAGAACTAAGTACGCCGCACGAAGGGTAAATAATCTTTGCAGCAAAGGGATGGTAGGTATTATGTTTAATAGTGATTATCAATATCAAATAATTTTAAGCTAAATCGTAGCCACTTCTGCCCAGGTACAGTTTATCAGTCTAGGCTTTGGTCTTCCGCCAAAAGACTTTCTGTAGTAATCATTAATTGAAGGTTATAAAGAACAACATGAACCTATTTGCAGCAGTATGTTTGTATATTACATATATTATGAATTTTATTATAAAAAGAAATTCTTCAGTTACATATGTTACGCTTTCTAATAACAATTCCGCAGGTAGCGGACATATCCGCTCATGTTAAGAAAATTGACCCTAGCAGGGTTGACGTGGAACTAAAACACTCTTACTTGATCGATGGCTAATATTCTATCAGTAGAGCATAAAGACGATATTTTCAGAAGACACCCCTCTCTCCTAACATTGAATTAGTTTTTTGCAAGAAGAAACCATGAAACAGCATGTGTAACTTACATATCCGCTTCCGGATTATTGTTTCATACATATATTGTAAACAAGGGGAATCTACAGATTGATGTAGAGCGACTCAAAGCGCTGTAAAGGCGATTTATAAAGCATTTTTGGGTTGCATGACCTTGGCTTCTCAGGTAACCTGCCCTTATGGAGCTACATTTAAGGAATGTTTTATTAGTTAAAATTCAATGACCTATTTTAACAGCAAACAACTCAATAAGTCTTCATTGTACATAAACCAAAGTTGTGCCAAAGGAAGTTAAAAAAATGCAAAAGTAAACTCCTTAAAGCTGTGTTATCGTTTCGCAGCATCGGGAAGTTTGAAGCTCCTAACTTTTAATTACACACAAAAGACGACGTCGCTTATACCCAGTTCGAAGTAAAATGTTAAGGGTTTCGTTTCAAGAGCTGCCGAGATATACCTTGGTTGATATTTTGAGTATCATCTCGCTATTATGCTAGGATTTATTTAAACACTATTTGAATAATTTATCCGTTAATGTATTATAGCAGGCAATTAATTCAAGAAACAGTAGTAACACTAAGCCACAACAGATAGCAAATATTGGAGGATGCTAGAGTTAGGGGAATATCACCATTGAAACGCTAGTGACAGTAGTTTGTAACACTCTTAAAATGTGTATTAATGTAATTTTTCTTACCATATTTACAAAAATGCACTATCCTCCGCCCAAAAACTTCGTTTTTATATTAATGTCATTTTCCGTCTAGTATTGGCTATAATTGTATTAATTGTGAAAAATTCATTACATAGAGAAGATTTGCGTACATGTTATTTTTCACACTATATTTAGGAATATTACATTAACGTCACTCGAATACGTGTTGCGTGCTTTAGTATGCAGCTAAAAAAAGGTAATTTATTCTTGATATCGGGTAAAATACTGCAAATCACACACAGAAGTAATAAGTGTTAACTTTAAGTTCCCAATGCTAATTTATAATATGTTTTTTACGAAACTATCATTCTAAGAGTACGTCGCAGCCCACCGCCTAGTGCGAAATCAGTAAGGGGGCGCGAGAATCCAGTCACCCGTACAGAACAGCGCAGTAGATAATAATAATACGATTTTGTTTAATATAACGAATAAATTACAACATATATCATAATATACATACGCACATGTAAGTAGATATGCAGATTATCTACGATCTAGGAGTATGAATTTACCATAGGAATCCTTATTAAAAAGGCAGAAGAGTTCACAGTTCGCGTGATCTAGTAGTAGAGGAAATGTAAAGCCTGGACGTGTGCTGGCACGTTGCTACTACAGCTTTGCGAGTCCTATTACAATCGTAATATATCTATTACTTTCAGTTAGTACCTATTAGCCAAGAAGTAAAATCTGTCGGGTTAATCAGATTGTATTTTCCCTCCTGAATCCCGGAAAGTTAAAAAGAGAAGAAATACGAAAAAGCTTATCAAGTTGCATAGTTGCATGACACCACGATTGTCAATCTTTTCACGTCTGCACCCCTCAGTCCCTCACTTATAATTACATTTGAAAGAATTGCTAGATAATGTCTCTCTAGCGATCAGACATGGTAGTACCAGCACGATGGTGCCCCTGCGCACTTTGCGTTATGTGTAAGACATTTTTTCAAGCAACGGTTAGAGGACATATAATTGGTAGATAAGAACAGCACTCCTGGCCTTCAAGATCTCCAGACTTAACTTGCTATTTTTTGTATGTTACAATTTTAGGATTCGTGGAGTCAGCTGGTTATATTTTGCAACAATAATATATTCGTTATTATGTTAAAAATATAATATTTCTTTTGCAATATTAAGATTAAATTGTTATTCACTGCATTACTTGTTAATGTTGGCAAATTTCTTTGTATTATTTATCATTCGAAATTTAATCAATATTTTACTATATGTAATTCAATTCAGAAAAAATATTGCCAGCCGAGAAATGGAAATGTTATTACGAAAAATCCTAAATATACTACTGTTTTTAATACTTTCTGTTACTGAATTTCTCTAAGATGTGGCAACACTGTGATATTCTGTATAAGCGCTTCAAACGTGCTTTTTAGCATTCCTCTCTAAAAATAACCTTGCGCCGGCACTGTCTGGCGTATAGGTTGCATAGAAACCAAATATGAAATTACTATCCGAATTCTATACCTATAGTCTTCCTCCACATTTTACTGACCAATTAGTTTAGCCTTGGCTTACACCATCTTGTACTGATGTACATGTACATCAAATAAAGGAGTCCAAACAGGAAAGTATATGCAGCAATCACAGAATACGGCTATAATACCTTTTCTTAAATATTCTTTATGCACCGACGAAAGGTAAAAGTCTGAATGTTGTTTTTGACGTCAAATTTGCAAGGGAAATATAACTTTAATATTATCCAAAAGTGATAATGGTGAGGACGTCCGAATGCGGACAGCTTATTTGGGAGACAACGGTATCTCATAAACCTTGTATAAATAGGACATCGCTCTACAAGGAAACAATTTCAGAGGAAGAGATGAAAAAAGGAAAACGGAAAAAGAAATAGAAAGCTCTGATTCACAGTAAATAGAATGGTATTTTTTAAATTTAGAGAAGAATACATTGTGGACGTGGTTTGATGAATTAACTTTAAAGTCTATTTTATATATTTATGAATGAAAACCTATAGTATAAACTCTTCTAATCAATGCTTTGTCTCTTTTACCGCCAGTATTAGACCACCAGTAAAATTAAAATACAGAAACACGATCGTTTCTTAAAGTACATTTCATTCAACTTACACAACCCGGCCACCGTTGGTTTCCTCTTTAGAGGGAGTTCTGGAATACTAGTTAACGACGTTGTCGCAGTTTCGTTAATCAAAACCTCTCGAAAATGAGCCCCTTTCACGAATGATATAACTTTGGAAACAAGAAGCCGCAGTTGCCCAGATAAGGGGAGTTGGATGGTCATCTAAATTAATAAAATTCAGCAAGAAATTGGTAACATACAAGCAGTAATATAGCGTGTACTGTCATTATGCAGTTGTAATCGTTCAGTTCGTCTTAATTCTAGTACCAACTGGTTTTTTGTTTTGTGGCTCATAATATCATAAGATAACAATGAAATTGCGCCAAATAATAGTTACAAACCGTTGCACAACAAGTGACAGTTAGATGTCAAATATTATAACCGGCTACGAAACCGACGGGACCTGATCACAACGTCGACTGATTAGAACGTAGACCCCTATCTTTTGCATTATCACAATGTGATCACAACGTCGACTAGTTTACAGTTGCCACAACGCCGACCATGTAATTACAACGTCAGCCGTCACAACCTCGACTATGACTTACATTGATCATCACAACGTCGAGTATCACAACGTCGACCGTGATCATAATGTCGATTGCAATCTTGTTATCCTTAGCGTCGATCATTACTAATTTTCACGGTTATAATAATGTTAGTTATCTAACAATATTGAGACCATTATAATTTATTTTAGAATTAGTGTATGTATCCACTAACATTTTAAATTCAAATTATATAGAATCAAGAATCGAAATGTCAAGAACCGCTGATCTATCGTATGTACAAATGAAGATCCTACATTAATTAAATTAAAATATGTAGCGCAGATAAAAAATAATAATTATCTCAATATTTTTAGATAATTAACATTACTGAGACCGTGACAATTAATACTTTACGATAACGATATTGACATTATGATCATAGTAGACGTTGTGAAAGTCGATGTTGTGATAGTCGATGTTATGATGGTCGACTTTATGATAGTCAGTGTTGTGATCTACATCGGTCGACGTTATGATCAACATCGGTCGATGTTATGATTACGGTCGACGTTGTGATCACGATTGACGTTGTGACAACTGTAAACTAGTTGACTTTGTGATTAACGGTCGACGTTCGACAACTGTGAACTAGTTGGTGTTAAGATTAGGGTCGACGTTGTGGTAGCTGTAACCTAGTCAACCTTGTGATCACGGTGATTAACGGTGGTCGGTGTTGTGATCACTACTTACGTTGTGGCATCTGCAAACTAGTTGTGTTTGTAATAAACAGTGGTCGACGTTGTGATCATCGTCGACGTTTGATAACTGTGAACTAGTCGGTATTAACATTGGGGTCGATATTATGATAGCTGCAACCTAGCCAACCTTGTGATCACGGTAATTAGGTAACTAGTCGGTGTTGTGATTATGATCACGGTCGACGTAGTGTTAATGCAAAATATAGGGTTGATAATGTGATCAGTCGACAGTATGATAGAGATCCCTACCAACCGATACCCTATACAAATTTTTGGTAGGTGTATAAAGCAAAAATTATTGACTATTTGATACAACTTGGCTATTTAAATCAGTACATACGTAGAAAATAAAGATGATGTATTTTTTATATATTGCAATATATATAGTACATAGAATGTAAATGCACACTCAAGCTATTGTTCATACCTGCAAATTGTTAGATGTAGATTCTTCATACATTTGGGTCAAATGCAACTTTGAATGGTTGTTTATAAGAACTAACTGTTAACGCTCACTTGATATACACTTCTTTGGCTTTAGAGAAAGCCCGGTGATCTTCTCTGCTATGTCGGTAGCGTGCGTGTAAAATAATAGACACAAATATAGGGGACCTACTTCTTAACGAGGGCTTTGAACAGCGGTAAACGTCTTGCTTTCTTCTCCAGGATAAGTGTTGCTAGCAGATATATCTCGATGGTTTGCCATCGTCTTCTGAAGGGAAATAACCGTTTAAAAATTTTATTTTCCTGGACCTACAATCGAACCCGGGCATCTGAGGGCAGCAATTCTATGCACTAAACTTCCGTCTGCCACGTCCGTTGATGGACTCTGTATTGTTCTGTATTTAAAAGACTATGGTCGGTTATAGCCGACCTCAACTCAAATATTCTAAATCTAAATAATAAACTCCAAATCCTCTTGTTCTTCTTGTTTTAGATTGGGTACGCTTTTTTGCTCCTTTTTATTCCTGTTCGAGTGACGGTGAAGTCTAACTGTCCAATGTCCTGTTTGTTGATTTGCCTGGCAGTTTTGATCCAAATCAATGTGCAAGTTTTTTTGTTTATACCAATATTCAAAATACGTAGAATGTAAAAGCTGTGAAGCTACGGGAGATACCTATAAATTGTTAGAAGTGTATTATTCGCATTTTTGGGTCAAATTCAATCTTCACTGGTTACTTCAAGCCAAATCATTTTCTGCCTGTGTCAGCGTTCATGTAAGCCTTCTTAAATATGTTGTGCTAGATATGTGCTCTTTAACAACAACATTTGTGTTTAGATGTTTGTTGGTTTCCTACATCTTCTTATGCCGGAAAGATTCAACTTCTTTTTCGAGTGCTTCTATAACCTACGAGACCTAGCGATCTTCTCTTCTATGCCTGTTTTGCGGGTGTAAGTGCCACAGTCAAAGGGGACTTACAACTTAACGTGGACTTCGAACCATGGGAAGTGTAAACACTTTCACTTCAGAGCGGAATACCTCGCTGGTTTGTCACTGCCTCGACAAGAAGACCCGTCGTTAAAAATCCGATGTTCTGTTCCTGGGAATTGAACCTCACACCTTTAGAGTAGAAGTCTAACAAGCTAACCTCTAGCCTACGACCGCCTCAACAATCTCAACAAAGACAAACATTGTGTAATGTATTCGACATAAATATTAGTTAAACGCTGAGAGACAGCTTTAACTTATTTCGAACGAATTCAAGAGTACAAGAAAAAAAATTTATAACGAAGGTAAAGCTACTGGAGATACTTACAAATTGTTAGAAGAAGTTCTTAATATTTTTGGATCGAGTGTTTTCTGTGTTGATTACTTGTAAAGGATAATTTGACGCGCACTTTTTAAGGTCCACTGTCTCTCAATAGAACACGGTATTTATATACTTGTGACGTGTGTGTGAAGTAATGAACTGTAGTGCGCGTGCACTACATTTATTGGGTCGCCTTGCTTGGAGTTCTGATGTTTTTGTTATTGTTTTAGTTAGTTACGGTTTTTCCATTCAATGAACAACACGTTCTCCTAAAAGCTTGTTTTAATCTTTGTATTGGAGTCTGTAATTTTACCAGATAAGTATATTTTGGCGACCCCGACGTTCAGCTCGACTCGACAGTTACTCCAACACTAAAGAATGCCAATATTCGAGCATTACTAAATCAATTTCCCGAGATTACCATAGATTTCAACATTAGCAAACCAATCTTACACAATACGTTCCACAGGATTGAAACAGTAGGCCTTACTAGTTTAGCCAAACCCAGAAGGCTCAACCCTAACCAATTTCATTTTCTTGAACGTCATCTGCAAGAGCTTTTAGATTAGGGAATCATCCAATCCTCCAGCAGTCCCTGGGCAACTCCATACACTTGGTGGCCAAACCTGACGGTTCTTGGCGGATGGCCGGCGATTACAGAAGATTAAACGCTGTGACTGTTCCTGATTGTTTTCCAATCCCATTTCTGCAAGATTTCTCACCAAAACTGGCTGGATCACGGGTCTTCAAACTGGATCTGAAGAAAGCTTACTTCCAAATACCAATCCAGCCAGAGGACGTCCCGAAGACCGTCATCACCACTCCCCTAGGAGCTTATCAATATTTAAGGTTAAACTTTGGTTTGAGGAATGCTCCTGCTTCTTGGTCCAGGTTCATCTCCCAGGCTCTTGCGAAGCTAAGTTTTACATATTTTTATCTAGATGATATATTAATTTTTACTAAGAATGATGAGGAACACATCCATCATCTCACACTTGTGTTTGAACGCTTGCAAAAATGTGGATTACTTCTTAATTTGGATAAATGCGTATTCGCGGTAGCGGAATTAGATTTTTTAGGTTATCATATTTCAGGTGACAGGATTTCTCCACAAACTTGCAAAGTTCAGGTGGTACAAGACTTTTCTGTATCTACGAATCAGAAGCAGCTACGTAACTTTATTGGATTAATCAGTTATTATCACAAGTTTATTCCACATTGCGCAGAACTTGTAACCTTCTTAAATGAGCTAGTGTTGCCAAGCCAAGCCTGTCAACTTCTCATAGAAACAGTTAGAAGTCTTCTGTAAAGCAAAGGACGCATTGGCTAATTTCACTTTATTGATTCATCCTAAGTAAGACGCTGAAGTTAGTATACCGGCCGATAGCTCTTCCTCTATCATTGGAGCGGTCTTACGGTAGTTTGAAGACGGTGTTTGGAAGCCGTTGGCTTTTTGTAGTAGGAAATTGACTGCTACAGAGCCTAAATATAGTATATTTTCACGGGAACTCCTAGTAATATATTTTGCAGTTAAGAAATTTCGGTATTACATAGAATACGTAGCGAATGTAGCAGCAGATGCACTTACTAGGATAGCAACTATTTCCACCGCCACGAAACAATATTTCACACTCGACGAATTAGCTAGGGCTCAGGAGAGAAAAGTTTCAATAGATAGGCTCAAACCCGCCTACTATTTAAAAGACTCTTGACATCACGCCCACATTCACCGTTTTTTTTAATAAAAGCGTTCTGTTCAATTTCTTTTCCCACCCTGTTTTCCCGTAGCAGTTTAATTTAATTTAGCTTTAAGGACCTTTTGTATTAGTTCGACCACACTTATATTAACCTTAAGTTTTTTTATTGTTCAATTCCAATTTGTGACTTTTAAGCATTGCTTAAAAAATGTTTTCCGCATAAAAGGTTTTTTAACTACCACAATCGTTCCAAATTTTGATTACCTCTGTAATGTGGGTCAAAATTTTGTTTCGAACACGTCATTGTGGAAGTTTTCCCTTCAATATGCGCTTTTTTTCTTTTTTTTTGGAAAGGGGGGAGTAAATGTAGTGCGCGTGCGCTACATTTATCGGGTCGCCTTGCTTGGGGTTGTGATGTTTTTGTTATTGTTTTAGTAAGTTACGGTTTTTCCATTCAATAAACAACACGTTCTCCTAAAAGCTTGTTTTAATCTTTGTATTGGAGTCTGGAATTTTACCAGATAACAATAGTACACAAATATAGGGACCTACTTATTAGCGCAGGCTCTGAACACTGCGAAGTTTCTTGCAGTTTTTCCATAGAAGATCTTCTTTTAGCAGAAGTACCTCAATGGTTTCTTATTGCCTTTCAAAGGGAAGCCGCTGCGTAGCTGCTGTCCAACGCAGTAACCACTGCCGCCCCCCCCCGGCCTCTGACGAATCCTGTATTGTTCTAAATTTTCAAATGGCTGTAGTTGATTAGAGACGAACTCAAATGTAAATGTCTTCCACGTAAATATTCTTAACATAAATAATAAACACCAAATGACGATTGCCTGAAGATTGTGTCTGCAATTAAAAATTACGTTTCCATAAGCTTTTTAAACACAAGAAATAGAACTTTGCGATGTTTTAACCTGGGCACTTTGAAAGGATACTGGAGTTCCCTACAAATTGTCCGAAATGGATTCTGAGAATTTTTGGGCCAAATGCAATCTTTAATGGCGACTCGTAAACCGGCAATTTTCGTAGCCTAAATTATTAAATTTGAGTTAATAACTGTGGTCTATTGTAGTATTACTAGACTGTATACGACAACCGCGTAGATATTCTAAATGTAAATAATGTTACCCGATCTTCCTAAATTGTATTTTACAAGTTGTCTTCAAAAAGAACCGTTGAAAAAAGTCCCTCCAACGCTTGGCCGTGCTATTGTTGATGCCGCGTTGATGTAAGCCGCCTTGGATATGTTGTGCTACATATGCGTTGTTTAACAAAAACATTTGTGTTGGTTTTCCAGGCCGGAAAACTCAACAAAGGAAAAAATTATGTAAATGCATTCTGGTACGGATATAGGCTAAACGTTGAGAGGATTATCTCATCCATCCAGCGGATCCACTCAGATATTCACATTTCATTTTGTAAAGATATCACTGGAGATATTCTTTTGAATGCTTTTGTGTGAAAAAGGAAATACTTCACGTGTAGGTCGAGTTTAGCGGATTCTTTTATACGAAAAGACCGCGTTCATGCTCAGCATAAAACTGTCGCCCGCCGGGATCTAGGACCTCGGAAATGTTCCAATTGCCACTTTTCACACATGTCGTTTAACTCGTAGATACGTCGCGTTGTAAAATATATGGAAGCCCTACATTACTACAACTGTCGTCCAGTCGACTGCACCCTTATAGGATTTGGTTATCGAGTTCACACATCTGGATTTCGATTGCGATTCCCCCCGCAGCAGCAAATTGTTTGAAATTGTCGAAGCTATTGGGAAATTGAGCAATGCAAATGGCGTAAGGGAAATGTCGAAATTTTATTTGGTTTGCATGATTGTATTCCAGTCTCCTTCGAACTCTCCAAGGTATTAGACTCTACACAAATTTCTAGGCAGATATTCAGGTTGAGTTTAAATTCTTGAAATCAAATTAAAGGAAGCGAATGCTTCGCGAGTGCCGTGAACTTGAATCTTTGATAAAATTATTGACGCTAACGTATATGCTTTTACCAAATGAAAAAAGAAGCGGGAAGAACATTCGGGATGGGAGAATATATTAAAAATGTGGTTTAATATCTTGAAACCTTCAGCATTCTATTAAATTTAAAATTTATAATTTAATAGCATTTAAGCATACATAATAGTTCAAAACTACCGCTTAGATACAAAAAAATTAAAGTGGGACATGCGTAGGTGAATAGAAGATAACCTTTAGCTTATTCAATTCTGTTCCATAGAATTTCTGAGAATACGTTTGAAAGCATATGTGATTGAATCGACCTGAATGTTCCTTTTTCGTGTTTCTTTTGCTCGTCTTCCTTTATGTTATTCAATTTTTGATTCAGAATAATTTATTATACTTTCAGAAACAATTTTTAATTGATCTGTTTAAATAAATTTTTAATAAATACAACTCGGTTATAACGAGTCCGTTTAGGTTGAGGGTATTCGTTCGTTATACTCGTTAAACATTATATGCGAGAAGCCAGAATTATTTACAGTATGAATCTTTAAAATGCATAGCACGAAAAAGCAATACCTGTATAGGTGAATATATATAAGTACATACTAGTTAGGGTACCACCAATACCTCTCTAGATCAACATATATACATACATACTAATTAGGGTAACATCTTACTTTAAATTTTGCTCGTTGTTTCCCAGAGGAAACCGGGGAATACAATATACTAGACAAAGCAAATCTAAAGATTCTACCAAAATATATTCCTCACATCCGGGATTTCTTTGTACCGCAGCGCGGCTTAAGTGAGTTGCATAGTTTCCTTCAAGTTACATCGCTGTTGCCTCAGACAAGCGTGCCTTGTAACCCCTGGTTAGCATTTAGTAAAGCTGTAATTGCAGGTAAAATAACAGACCCGGTTTTCGAAATTTCGTACGCAACAATTTCAAATACACATTGTATTTATGTATACATGTTTATTTACACTCTCTAATAAAAATAGTATTACACCATAGAATTGTAATTACATAAAATATACTATTTTACTGGGGTATATCTATTTTACACTGACTGGAATTGTCTGTCCAATTGTTCTGTACAATATAGTGGTTTCGCCTAAGCAACATATATTTCTATTTTCTTGGCCATATATATATAGTTTGATGTTTTGGAGATACTTGTGGCTGCAAGCTTTTAATCTGTTTGATTTCATAATAACTTGACGCCTATTTACAGTTTTATGTTTAAATCCCATACGATTAATAATTCCTAACAATGTACTTTTGCAACACTTTATTCCAGTATAATCTTCATTCAATCTTTGATCAATTTTCCAGATACATTTAATATATTAGAGAATTAAATGTTCGCCATCAGTCCACGGTGTCCACATTTTAAAATAAAGTATAAATAAATATCCACTTCGCACAGTTCAAGTTAATCAACAACTGCTTTATAAGTTTAAAAGGCAGACAAGAAGGCAACAATCTAATCTAATTTCTGAAAAGTAACTTATTACTCATGCAAGCTAACTAAGTAAGCTAATTTTGATAAATAGTTTACTAAGTTTAACATAAATAAGAATAGTTTAACTAAACAGGGTAATCTTAAATAATGAGTTAAAAACATAAGAGCTTTTTGCTTGAGTCACAACCCCTAGGTAACGTCAACCTCTCTGCAGGATGTAAATTTATCTGAATCTCGCAGGGTTATTATGTGTTATATTAGTGAAATACGCTGTTAAATAATATACAGCCTAATTTCTATATTAATCTCCACACGAAGAAGGTTCAATTTATTGAAAATAAAAACAGAAATGTAACAACACTTGGTTTAATATCCACCCCGTACATACTGCTCCTACTACTATTACCTATTATTTTATTAGTATTGTTCAATATGGGAATATATTCACAGAAATTTCAAGAAAATTCCAGCGAAAAAAGGTAGGTGGCTAAAAGAGTGATATCAAGAGTACATTATATGGGGAGAGTGGAACAGAAGGAGGAAGAAAACCGGAAGACAGAATCTTGGAACAGAAGAAGAGCTAAGATGAATAAACAGAACTCGCAAAGTGTATGCATCACATACTTTGAGAATGAACATTATAACGAAACAGAGCTTCTAAGAAAGATGGAACACAACTGAAAATTGAGATATAGCGAAAAGAGCAATAGCGATAAGGAGAAGGAGAGAAATACAACTGAGAAAGAACGTAGACAAGTACAAAAAGGAAGGAATAGAAGGTAAAGGTTTGGAGAAAGAAAAGGTATTTCATGCTTTTAATTTTCTGTTGCTTTGCACGGCCTTGCAGAGTATATTACAATCCGCTGCAAGCTAATCTATAATATATTTTATAATACCATTATAGGAACAGAGAGACATATTGCGAAATACACTCAGGAGGATACAAGGAAACAAACACGGTGAATGAAGTGGAGAAGAGACGAATGTCATGTGTACAACATGAAACATTATCTACACACAATGTATTTCTAAGACCAGACAAAGATACGGTCTTGGGGACTGAGGAGAGAGAAAAGAAGAAACAGTAGAAAGAAGCAACGAAAAGAGACACCTGAGGTCGTCCTACAGTTGCAGATGCTTCTAGTTTCTTGTTTGTTTCAATACACAATAAAGGGCAATAATGTAATAATACGCAATAATTATTATTTTAATATTGCTTTGTTATGGTACCCTAATTTAGATAAACACAGCTAATACGCAGGCTGGTTTGGTTCTCGTTTTCTTTAATGTAAAGGAGTTGGTAGCATTTGCCATTCTTATTTGTATTTTCTTATCTGTAAACAAAGTGAATTTAAAACGTGTGCAATATGTTTAGTTGTACGTATTCTAATATGTGTTTTGCTTGCTATTGAAACTTTCCTGTGTAAATTTTATGAAACTATTTTGCTCTAGAATGCGTTTAGAACACATTTCAATGATTTTAATAATCTTGTTAATTTAATTTAGCAAAAATTGTAAAATTTAGTCAAGGAAATTATTAGCTTCCTGATTTCAGAATGAATGTCAACCAATGCATCGAAACGTGCACAAATTTCTTAGCATTAAGCTAGTAAATTTAGATTTTCTGTTTCGTAAAATATTTAAAGGTTATTTGAATAATTAGAATTTAATTAAATTTTGTAAATATGTCCTATCTTCTGATTGGTTGTAAAACATCAAGACCTGCACTTCAGGTTTGTGCGATTCAGTATATATTGTCGCGTTCCTGGGCAATACACACTAAACATTCATGTTTTCTTGTGGTTCATGGAAAATTTAAACATCGACTTGACATGAAACATTTTTTAATCTGAGTTTTTACAAGTTAGAGGTTATACCTTACAAGTGCCACGTGTTACAATATAAACAATTTAATGGAATATTTCCGTCTATGGTCAAGTTACAACCGAATTCTTAATTTTGCTACTTACTTGAGAGAAGAAATATCAGCGACGAGGTCACTTATTCTATAAGTTCTTGCACAGCAACTAATGGGCGCTCTACTATTTTGAAATCGGAAGGACACACGTTTACTGACTGAATTTTATCTGTTGGGGTTCTTCCTACCAACTTTAAAAGAAACTAATTACTTTGGTGTCATGGTGGGCCAATTTTGGAAGGTCTTGTGATTGATTAACCATTACTAATTTATTTGATGTGTCATTGTTATTTGGTTATTAATTCTTAAATTAAAACAGAAGAAAGTATAAATTAATTGAGAAATTTTTTATTCAATTTCAAATATCAATTATTTTATTCATAATTCGTTTTTCAACATTGTATCCTTTAGCATTGTGGTTTAAAAGTTTTCAAGGTGAAACGGCGCTAATTCTGAATTATAGCATAACTCTGAGAGTAGAGTAAAATAATTTGTTGTGGAGATACTTTGTTTGTTCAATAATTTATAAGAGTAATTATGAATGTTATTTAATAATGAACGCAAAGCAGATTATCTTTATTAGGGACAATTTTACTACAGCGGTCGGATAAGAGGAAGAATGTGAGGGAGAGAGAGGACGAACAGAAGCAAGAAAGAGAAAGCTCGTGCTAGTTGTACATGTAGGTCACTTCATTTACGTGTTAATGTTGTTAAGAATTGGAAATCTTTAAGAACCCATTCTGGATTCATAATGAATTGATTCTATAGGAATCGAGTTTCGATTCTTAGAATCGAGAATCGTTTTGTGGTTGTGAAATTACCTACTAAAATATAATCCTTGTTCTTATGTATAGTTGCTTTTAGAAGTATTTTATGATTGTATTTCAAACTTAGAGGAAATGGTGGAGAAAATGGAGGAAGGTGTTGTCGGGAATTGCTGTTTAGTATTTTAAATATTTCCATTTCACGCTTGTATTCTGTCTCAAAAAATGGAACTTTTTAAACAAAGTATAATTTCAGGTTTGTATATCTAGCCTAGACAGAGAGATAGGCTAAGAGCGGCAACAAAAGAAAAAGGCAGAGGAAGAAGGAGCCAAATAACAGAGAGAGTTTTGGATTTCTATAAACTCGAAAAGTCTCCGAAGCAGTTGGTTCAAGGAAATTCAATAAGTAATGGTAAGCAAATCTGTTGGCCGTCTTAATTAAAATGGAATTCTTTTGCTGAATTGTCTGCTAAAGAATAAGCTGATTACGATTTTTTGAGAAACGCGACTTTTGCATCTGTTCGGACAATATCTCCTAACCTGATTGATGTAGACTTTTAATTAATTAGTGGTGCTTAAATATGAGGACTTCATTGTTTAAACAGTTTTCATGAGTACAACTGTAAAAGAGCAAGGTTTTCAAATCTGAAGTTATCTGAATTTTGCTGATATATTAAAATTTGAAAATCTAAATTTGGACAAGTTCTGAACCAGTTTCCTCACTTAATTTCATTTTCATCTACGCCAACTGTTTGTGTTGCTCTGGTGGTTCTTTTTTAATAGTGTACCCTGCAGATTGAAATATTATATCATTTATTTGATGCTTTTCTGCTTTTAATGCGACCGTAGCCTTTCATATTTGTGCATATCCCCAATTACCCGATCAATTTTTATTTGAAAGGAACATTGTATTACATGCACATGCCTTTAAGCGATGAAGCATTCATAAAGGTGTTTATGTCGAGATATAACGAAGAGGGTGTGAAAAATATTTTTATAAATTTTGGTTTTTATAGGAGTGGAAAATCCATCCAACAAGGATCATTTTAGAATATTTCTTGAATAGAGTGCGAACGCTAATTTTTTGATAGGGTGAGAAGTACCTTTTATGGGACAAATAAGCCATGAGGATGGCTTTAGCGGTATTTCGCTAAATAGACTGCGAAAATAATATTAATACAAATTAACTCTTCTTAAAGGAATACAATTTCAAGGTTGCAAGTCATAGTTAGGTCTCTCTTAGACCTTAGTGTACGCTAATATTGGTTTTATTTAACTGTCTGTTTTTTTATTAGTTTGGAGACGTTCATATATTTGCTATGAGAAATTAGTGCATAGAAAGCTATTTAAATGATATGAAATGTATCAGATAGCTCTACCGCGGTGTTAGTTGTGTACTCTGTAAATATGTGTAACTTGTAACTAAGCGCGTAAATGTAAATTGTTCCTAATAAATTCTCGAGAATTGTCTAATAATGAATGGATAGAGCGATTTCTGTACACAATAATAAAGGTATACAAGGTGGGCCAACTAAGTTACCCCCCCCCCCAACATACGTGAATTACAGCAACTGAAATTATTGAGTGTATTAGAGTATATAAATGGATCGCAGTTACTTTCTGTCACGTTAATATCGTACTGTAGCAAATAACAGTTATTGCTTTGGTCCGCCTCAAACATAAATAAATAAAATTATGTTGTTATTATTGCCACGTCGTTGCGCCTAAATTAATACTTTGATAAAATATCCCTCCAGGGATAATTTAATTTTTAGTAAATAAATCAAATTTAAAATTGCTTTTATATTTTTTTGAATAAATCTGGGCGATTCCTATAAACAAATAATTTACTCTTAATCTTGGGGTTTTAACATGTTGGAAAATCAAATATAGCTCCGTCCTATCTTTGATTTCAAAATCACAAAATTACTAAAGGTTGAAGCATGAATTGTTAAATTAATGAATGTCATACGAGGAACCAATAAAAAATTATTAGACTATCGGTGTTTCCTTATTTACATACGAACAACCAAACAATTATTAATATCGATTGAAATAGTTTATCAACATTAAATACAAATGCCCTGCACTTGGAATTCACCCACCTTTTTTTAGGTATACTTGCGTTCTTTTTAAGTTGGTATTACTGATTGAAGACGTTTTGCAGCTGTAGGAAACTACAGTATGTTTGTTTTACATATGCCTGTTGGTAAATAGTTCTCTGAAGATCCTTTGGAAAATCAAATATTCGTTGTTGTTACAATTGTTGCCAGGTAAGTAGAAAACTTTAGATAATTTATTAATACCTTATCTGTTGTTAGAATTGTTCTATAATATTGTTTACTGGCTATATTGTTGGACTTCATAAGCATTACCTTGCACAGAGAATTTCAATCACTGTTAATTTTTATTAAATTCATAGTTAATAAAGTCTTTCTAAAAAGACTGTAATTTTTATAAATTCGATTCGTTGAAGTTAAATGAGTTAAATGTTTGAAACTTTCTTCTTTCTATAATCCAGATTTAAGGTTTCACATTCAGTGGACATTTAGTTACGTCAATCGCAGCCAAAGTTAAAAACATGGTCGAAATAAAAGACGTCTTCTGACGTCACATACGCAGCATTCAATACAGTTTTCGGAGCTATTTTGTTTATTTAAATTCACTAGTGGCGTTTGGAAATGCATTGAAATTTACGAAGAAACAATAAATTCCAACTTTACAGTATTCCGCAAATTGACAGATTTAGTGAGTACCAGAGAGAGCGTAGTTCCGCTTCCGTAATCAACAGGTTACTGTTATCTTAACAACTGCACACATACAATTGCCATGTGTCGGTCATCAAGGAGATAAACAGTATCAGGGAAAATTTTTTTAGCTTAAACCTGTTACGCGTCTCTCAATTTTCTACAGCTAATCAGAAAATAGAACCCAATTGTAATACTTATCAAAACGTAGATTTTACTGATACCTTTTTATATCCCAAATTACCTTAAATCTGAATTTGTTTTCTTGTTCTGACTGAAATTTCTCGCATTTTATTATCCCACACGGATATAATCTGATCTATAATAAGCGGACAAATATTATCATGTACTAAAAGTACTTATTTTTGTTAACCAAATTAAATAGATTATTAAAAAACATTTAAATATGTTCTTAACACACTTTAGTACAAAACAGCATTACAGACATCCACATAAGGAACCTCCAAATTCACACAAAACAAATGTGAAGTATACGTGTCACACGTGTTCTAACACAAGTCTGTTTGCAGATAAGAAACCACAAATAGGGATGGCGAAAGCTTCAGAAGCTACTACATTAACAAATATGATTCAACACCAGCCTAGCCAGTTTCGAAAATTAAACATGAGACTTATATAATAATAATAGTTTAAGTATATATAATCAATCTCAATGATTAAAGAATTCGGGATAAGATAACACAGCAACTAATATTAATTATATTAGTATTCAAACAGAAAATCCCCCTATTGGTACAACCGTACCATAGCTAAACAACTGAAAAACATAAAAAGTAAATAGCAAAATGTTATTTGATTCAGGAAATGTTCAAAATTGTGTCCGTTTATATACTCCCGCGACTCCCAGTTGGAGCATAGGGTTGCAACAAAGTTTCGCCATCGGACTCTGTTTCGTGCTAGCATTTTGAATTCATTCCAGCTTTTTCCATTGTTCTTTGCTTCTTTGAGTACCGTTCGCCTCCATGTTATTTGTGGCCTGCCTTGTCTTTTCCTGCCTTGTGGGTTCCACTCAAGCACCATTTCAGGAATCTCGCTCTCCGGTCTTCTTAACGAATGTCCAATCCAGCTCCATTTCCTCTTACATATTTGTTTTGAAATTTATTGCTGGTCATTGATCGGCCACAAATTCTCATTGGAAATTGTTACTGGCCAGCGTATACGGCAGATTCTCCAAGGGCATTTGTTCACAAGTACCTGTATCTTTTTAGATAGCGCTGCTATAACCTTACAGGTTTCGCAGGCGTATAATAGAACAGCCTTTACATTCTAATTGAAGATGCGTAATGTGGTTTTTCTGGATACGTATGATGAGGCCCATACTCTTTGGAGCATTCCAAATACTTGCCGTGCTTTTTGAATTCTATGTTGGACATCGTCTGCAGCTGCTCCTTGGTTGGTGATGATAGATCCTAGGTAGCAAAAACTAATTACGTCTTCTATCTCTTGCCCACTAATCTGGAACTTGTTCCGATTGTGAGTGCCGATTCGCATAGCGTTTGTCTTCTTGATATTAATTTGGAGTCCTACTAGACCTGCTTGATCTTCTAATCGTTGAAGTTTCTTCTCCATATCAGTTTATGTATGCGTTAAGACACAAATATCGTCTGCGTAGTCCAGGTTTTCGAGGCGGCTTTGTAGTTTCCACACAATACCTCTTCTTTCATTGTTCACAGAGTTCATAACCCAGTCCAACGGGATACTAAATAGTAAAGGGGCAATAGGCATCCTTGCTTGATTCCATTTCTGACCATAATTTTATTACTCACTTTTCCTTTGTGTGATGTTTGGCAGGATGCGTTTTGGTTGATAATGTAACCACAAGTAGGGATGGCAAAAGCTTTAAGAGCTACTACATTAACAAATATATATCAACACCAGCTTATACTTTTGAAAATTAAACTTACCACTTACTCAATAATAATAACAACCGGGAAATAAAAAGTCAATATTTTATACAATACACTGCTCAAATAAATTAGGGGAACACTTTTCTGTAGCTCTGTAACTTTTTAATATATAACGTCATCAAAATGAAACAATAACACTTATGTAGAAATATCTTTAAGGTAAAGCAAATAACAAAAACGTCTTTGGTATCTTTAGTTTCTTTTAAGGTACACTTGATAATGTAAAATGACGTCATAAAACAAAGTGAAATTACTACTCCACCCTATTGTGCACTCTGATGTAAAGGCGTCATAGCATTAACAAATGAATAGAAATGTCAATTTTGTTAATGTGCCGTTAAAATGAGACATCTTACAGAAGTAGAAGTCGCTCGGGCAGTTGCTCTTATCCAAAATGGTCAATCCTTCAGAAATGTTGCTAGAGATCTTCAAGTTAGTCCATCCGTCGTTCATCGCGCTTGGAATCGGTTTAGAGAGACAGGTCAATATGCAAGGAGAGCTGGGCAAGGGCGAAAACGAAAAACTAGCGGAATTGAAGATCGATATATTGTTTTATCTTCCTTACGTGATCAGACCGCTACAGCTAAAGATCTTTTAAACACGCTCAGAATTGCGCATGGTGTACAGATTTGTGATCAGACAGTAAGAAAAAGGTTACGAGAAGCGAACTTGATACCTAGAAGACTTGTACGAAAGCCCCGTTTAACACGGTATCACAAATCAGCCCGAATTAGATTTGCTCGTGAGCATATCGATTGGCAACTCCGACACTGGAGACGAGTACTCTTCACAGATGAGTCCCGATTCCACCTAACTCGTTGTGATGGCCGTCTACGTATCTACAGACGTTCTGGTGAACGTTATTCTAACGCCGGTGTCCAGGAATTCGATAGATTTGGTGGCGGTTCTGTAATGGTTTGGGGTGGAATCAGTGTTGACAATCGGATCGACCTTGTTGTGGTTCCTGGAAGACTGAACGCGGTAAATTACATTAATAACATCCTAGAAGCTCATGTTGTTCTTGCTGCATACGGCCTCGGTGCTGATTTCATTTTTATGCAGGATAATGCAAGACCTCATGTTGCGGGTGTTACAATGGAATACCTGCAAGAAAGAGGAATTCAGGTCATGGATTGGCCGCCGTTAAGTCCTGACCTAAATCCTATTGAACATATGTGGGACCTAATTGACAGACGTATTCGCAAGCGTCCAGATGCACCCCAAACCATCCAACAGTTAGCAGAAGCCCTAACTGAAGAATGGGAAAGAATACCGCAGGAGGATATTTGCAGATTAGTGCAAAGCATGCCACGTAGGTGCCAAGCGGTCATTCAAGCTCGCGGAGGACATATCGGATATTAAAGTTGTAGAGTAAACCCAAAATTTACCGGTTATACTGGTGATAATGGCGTTTTTCCATTTTGTTTTATATTGTGATGTTATATTTTTGGGTTTAAAGTGAGAGAAATAAGAGACGTTATTTTTGTTTTTGCGAATTTGATTAACTAAAAGATGTGTCTTTAAAGATGTTTTTGTTCCATTTAAAAATATATATATTTCAAAAAGTTACACAACTTTCAAATAGTGTTCCGCTAATTTATTTGAGCAGTGTAATATAATAATAATAATTTGATATCCATATGTATTGTTTGTTTTTATATATTTGTCAAATCCTAGGTGTGTGCCGATGTTCACCAATGGTTGAGAATTTTGGCTTATCGCTATACGCACACAATTTAAAATAAATGGATAAAAGGAGTTAATTCTGAAAGTTACTACGCAAAACCCTGCTCCAGTCGCGAACCATCAAGGTCACCATCAACGATGGAAGTAAGACAGCCTATACTACTAGAGGGTACCCGCAGGGGGGAGTACTCTCTCTCCTGCTGTGGAACTTGGTAGTAAACAGCTTGATCACTGACCTAAACAATCAAGGTCTTTATACTCGAGGTTACGCGGATGATGTAGTAATCTTGGCCACTGGTAGATTTCACGGGACAGTCCTAGGGATTGCTCAACATGGACTGAATACCGTAGAACGCTGGTGCAGAGAGCATTCGCTGACGGTCAACCCAACGAAGACCAAAGCAGTGCTCTTTACTAAAAGAAGAATCCTACAAGAAAGGGCCCTTACCTTATACAACACTCCCCTAGCCTGGGACACCAAAGTAAAATATCTGGGCTTCATACTTGACCAGAGACTTACTTGGAGACACCATGCAGAGGAAAGAGCAAGGAAGGCAACCGCAACCTTTTGGATTTGCAGACGACGTGCCTTTGGCACCACCTGGGGGTTCAAACCATAGGTGGTACGCTGGATGTACATAACCATGATAAGACCCATCATCACGTATGCAGCGCTTATTTGGTGGAAAGTCGCAGATACACAAAGACTGGGAACAATCCTCAATCGAGTGCAGCTTTTGGCCTGTGTGGGCATTACGAGTGCACTAAGAACAACAACAACAGCTCTCGAGGCGCTAATAGGGCTCCCAGCACTGCCAATGGCAGTGAAGTCGGAGGCACTGCTAGCGGCCTGGAGAGTAAAGCAATTAAACTTATGGAAAGACGTGGGCTATAACATGGGGCATTGCGGGATACTATCCAGTGCACCAGAGATCTGCTGCATGGGGGTAGACCGCATGGTACCAAGGTATACGTTCAACAGAAACTTCCAAATCTACATTCCCACCAAAGAGGAATGGGCAGTAAATTCCCAGGATCTACTTGCCAATACAGGACTAATCTGGTTTACAGACGGATCCAAAATGGCAGGCGGAACTGGAGCAGGCATCAACTATCTACACCATTTGGGGACTCATACGTCAGTGTTTCAGGCGGAAATAGTAGCTATCTCCGAATGCGCTGATGAATGTACTCGTAGGGCATACCAAAATTTGCCCATCACGATATACTCAGACAGCCAAGCGGCTCTTAAATCGCTCAACAATGCTAAGAAAACCTCGCGCTTGGTATTAGGATGCTGGGAAAAACTACATGCGATGGTGCAACGTAACGTTAGATTGACGCTGTGTTGGATGCCGGGACACAGTGGGTTTGAGGGTAATGAATACGCTGATCGGCTGGCCCGGATGGGCTCCTTGGAGCACCTCTCGGGACCCGAACCAGCAGTGGGCGTACCTCAAAGCTCAATTAAGGCCACTATACTGGACAGACTGAGAAATCAGCATGTCCAAAGGTGGAAACAATAACCGTTTAGGCAAGCGAGACTTCTCATAGAAGGACCAGCCCAAAAGCAAACAGACTTCCTATTAAATCTGGGGAGGAAAGACATCAATGCCATAGTAGGCCTCTTAACAGGCCACGGCCATCTGAACAAACACCTAACCACATTGGGAATCAGAAACGATGCCCTCTGTCGGAAGTGTAAAACAGAAGAAGATCTCTATTCATGTACTCTGTCGGTGTGCAGCGCTTGCCACTCTCAGATTCAGGGTTTTCGGGGTCTGGTTTCCAGAACCTGAGGACATTCGAAGAGCCCCACTGAGACAGATCCTGGGCTTCATCAAAAGGTCGGATCTGCTCTAATGAGGCATGCAAGAGACAGGATGCACAATGGATCAAAAGGTCTGAGTGCTGCACATCTGGGCCCTGTCAATTTAGAAATAGAAATAGATAGAAATACTACGAAATTGTAATCGTTTTCGAGGGTTATTAGAAATGATATACAATTGCTCCTATAGTTCTTCTAACTGATGTTCCACTAAGAACACATTTGCGCTTAGAGTAATTTTACGTGGATATTTTAATTCGTTCTGGGCCTATGTCTCCTGAAATTAACAAACAAAGAGCTGTTTTAACGAAGTATCAAATAGTCTAAAAGAATTTTCCAGGCGGTGGTTTTCCAATTGGATAGCGCTTAGTTTATAAATTGCCGCATTTTTGCTAAGTTCACCAAAATTAAGCAACATTTACCTAGTATTGTCATAAGTAGGCAACATCGATCATTTCAATTCAACTAAAGAAAAAGTCATATTGGTTGCCGTGTTGCCCATATGTATGTTGGGTTGCCTCAACTACTTGTAAGGGTGGCAACTTAGTTGTCCTACTCTGTATATTGTAAGGCTTTTTTTCTTTTGAATACGAAATTATACTGGTGAAATATACGCAAATGCACTCGAAATAAGCTATTATTAGCTTAGTGTTCCGGGTAGCGAAACGAGAAGACAAGTGGAAAGGATATGGTATTAGTATGTGCATGCCTTTAAAATGACTAAAAAGCTTAAATTAACATTGAAATATTCAGCTTTAAATGTTAATATTGCGTACGAAGGACTCGTTAGATTTCAAGCTGCTGCTAATTATTTTTGGACCTTTTAAAGCGCCCCGGAGTTTAAATTAAACCGTAATGAATGAAACAATGCAGTCGTTCGGCGAGCTTAGGTGCTTTTATTTCGGAGCTTTATCTGCGGAGTAAACAAATAAAATTATCATTTTGCAGTGCAGCTGATGTGACAGCGAACAATAGATAACAACGTTAGGCTCATTAAATATTGTCGGTTTGAATTCCATCATCATCTCTCCTCGTTATAAATCATTCGCGCGCTCTGCGTTATTGTAGTCTTTTGTTGGCAGTGATAAAGAGCGCTTTCAAACTGTGTTTCCATATTTCTGCATCATGACAACTTTTGTTCGAACGTGACAGCACGGGCGAATAATTTTTTTGCGCTTACTTATAGCAAACTGCAGAATCAGATACGAGGAAAAGGTAGTGCATGTATGTTCTTCGCATCAATCTCTTCCGGCTCGCATATAACAGACTGTTTGATGCGAGTTTCAGAGAGAAAACTTAATATATGGCCGCATTCGTGCCGGCTGCACCTGCTTGTGCTTCTTCTGCGATATTGCAGTTTTATCTCGTCGTATTGTTTCTCGTTTTGTTTGCACACGGAATGGCATATGTGAAATGCAAACTCTTCGGGATTAACGCTTTGCTCCTCCGGGCACATCATGCAGATAAACGAGGATAATATTAGTTTAGGCACTCAAAGTCGTGTTCCGCTACACTTTATCAATGATCAACAAGCCAAGCTCGTGTTATTGTTTGCTCTTTCCATGCTTTGCGTTCCCGAATACAGTTTTTTATTAGTATTTAGCTTGTATGTCTCTTTTACAATTATACTCTGTTGATTTTTGTGACTGAATTAAAGTGAGGAGTTGAAAGTATTCTAAGGTAATTTGACCATGAAAGTTTACTAAGGTAACTGATATTTTTCTACTTTAAAAGTACAAGAAAGTAAAATACAATAACCATCTACCAACTAACTGAATACTGATGTGTGGTAGTAGTTCAGTTGGTAGAGCGGCACATCGATAACAGCGTGGGTTCGATTCCCCAGCATTTCGAAGGCAGCGTATAAAAACGTGTGTTGCAACCCACCATACACAATTCTCTATTCCGGATTTGGCAACCGTGGGGTTTAATACGTAAACCTTCTCTAGTATTTAAGTAGTTAAGATTCCAACAGATATGTTCTTGACTAACTAAAAAATACTTAATGTAGAAAAGTTGTGACGTTCATCTGATTTTCATTCAAATTAAAAAAAGGGAGTAATTAAGTTTGCTTTTCAAATTCTAATTCCTAAATGCAGCATCTCACGCTACTTTTCGCTATCCCAAAATTTCATTACTGAGATGTGTATTATTCTGTCTGCATTGGTGGAAAAATTTCTTGGAATTATGCCCTTGATTGCAAATGTCTGAAATTGATTAAAACAATAGAGCCTAGAATCTTAAGATGTACAGACGTTTTTGTGATCGCGGTTCGAAGTGAATAATTGCTTCTGTAGTAATTCAAGCTCTACCGTTTACGCTTTTCCCGTTACAAAATCAACGAAAAGTCGGACTAAACGCATTCAGGTATCAATAATTTAGTGAAGCATACAGTGCCGATTCTCCTTCCGCTTTAAGCAAATAAAAATTAACCCCGTTCATCCCTTTAACGTTATCGCCGTATTAACAAAAACTCTGTGCCCCTGTTCATTGTTTCTGGGTGATTTAAAACAATTTGTTCCTTTTTTATTAGGAAGAATTTGTTGTTGTACATCATCGCATTATAGTATAACTCCAGCCCCTTTGCCGCCGTTGGGATAACCATTGATTACCCGAACTGCCGTCTTCTCATCTTCGTCCACCCAGGGGCGTCCGTTAAATATAGGAACAAGAAAAAGAGAACCTTTATTGTGCTTCCTCAACTCTATCGCCGAACTATAGCAAAAATTACCCATATCTACCGTTATTAATGGAAACCGTCGGCAGTGATTTCTTGTTTGTAAAATGCTATGTGGTAAATAATAGTGGGCGCATTACCATAAATAAAGCAACCTTCTGTTGCAAATTGTTGGTGATTTAATAACTAACTGTACTTGTTTTGTGAACTAAACTGTTATTGGCCACCTAGTTCTTCTGACCTTACTGTAAATATCGTGGCCAGTAGCGGCGTAAGCCAGAAAAATTCGGACGTCACGAAGCCTTTCCTTGTACATAATTTATAGCTGGACCAACTCTGGTCCTGATTTGTACGTTTCTTATGACTTGTTTTTTGTATTTTCTTTTTTGTTTGTATTTTGTAAGAAGTATTTATGTAACGAGCCAGAACAACAAGTAGGTTCGATTCCTCCTAAGTTATTGTCTCTTCCATGAACCCCCATCTACCTGACCAGCGGAGAAGCCTTTTTCCGTTGATTTGTGGATGGAGGACCAAAACGATTGTTTGACCCGTAACAAAGTCGCATGTTAGAGTAGATACAGCGATGATGGGAAACGCTAATTTTTAACCACTATAGTAGCCCCTTAAGCAATAGCCAAGTGAATTTAGACTTCAGATCTCGCTGTTATTTTAGATTCTCTACACACTCCAGAGATAGCAACAGGAAGTTGTATCTACAACTACATCAAAGTAATGCAACTTCCTTTTATGCATATTTCTTTGACAGGGATTTCAGGTTAATGTACTTTTAATTTCATAAAAGATTCTTCCTTTGATCAAAGCAAGTGCTTGTAGCACTTTTAAAACTTCTGTAAACTGGTTTATTTCATATTCAGTGAGTCTTCGTGAAACATTCATAGTCGTTTTGCGGTGGAAAAAGGTCGTTTTTACCGATTATTGGCAAGTCGCCTAAAATTTTTCAATTTCAGGAACATACTGTCGGAATAAGAAACGTTTCTAAATATTTGAGGAAGTGAATATATTGGTTATTAAGGTTGGAAACATACCACAAATACCGTTTAACGTATTGTTATTATGTAAAGCTTCAAGCTGCCTCGGTATGTGCCGAATGAAGTAATCTCTCTTGGCTTACACTTTACGCTTTGATAATGTTACCTGCAACGGTTCTCGAGACGTCAACATCAATCAATCCTACGACGGCGCGGGCTAAGCCCGAAGAGATGACTTCATATTGTTTTTATGCTTACGATTTCCGCTTTAATTATTAACTGCTTTGGAAAATTGTTTCGTCTTCTGCATCCTGGAAAATAAGATATATAAACTGACATTTATACAGTACGACCAAAAACGGGTGGCTGTAGACAATAGTTTTTTCTACTTATGCCATACAATTTATGATATTTAACTATTACTAGATGGATTATATACAAGTTATTTCAAGATGATTAGCAAATAGAGCTGCATTGGCAGCTTCTGTGCCGTGTGCTTCTTCTCAGCGGTAAAGTAGAAACAAGAGCGACTTACAGCTTCACGTCGAATCCGAACACAGAAATTACAGAGAAAATGTTAACCTTAAGATCCCAAGAACCGGATTTTGTATGGTGGGTTGCAGCGCACGATTTTTATACGATACCGTGGTAAAACTGGACGATCGAATGCAAGCCACAATCGACATTTTTCCTAGAAAGGGATCGACCTGTCGCCTGAACTACGATCATCATTAAGGAGCTCCAGATATCACTATAATGAGGTTTCTGCTCCATATTTAAAAATATAACAGATTCAATAAAGAATCTGGATAGAACCAAGAAAATATACTCCACGCTTTATTTCACATTAAAATATGCTTCCAATAATTGTAATCTATTATAATCGGAAGTTACATTTAACAATATTTAAGCGTGGTTACGAACCACATTTACATTTTCTTCATGTTTTGCCACCTGAAAACAAGTTCTTAATATGGAGAAAAACGGACGGTATATACACTATATTTTTTGGATATAGAACAGGAGCTGTAACGTAATGGTAGCTACACACCGAACATTTATTATTGATTTTTCGATAACTGTTTATTATATTATATTTTTGGAATACGTTTTTGAGGAAACAGTTTAAAATAGTGTCAAAACCTATTAGAAATTTGAGTATGGATTATCGATCTAAAATATCCATAAACCACTTTCACCGGAAATTCTGTTGATCATACTGTTGTAATATTAACGAAACATAAACGTATCTGGGAGTGCTATCAAAAAAGATACATTTTGATCGGCCAGCTTATACAATCTATTACCAAGTAGCACAGTTTATTTATTTGTTCTCCGTGTTTCCAGGAATTTCCACTATATTTGGGAGAGTGCGAAGTGGCACTGGAATAATTTGGAAAATCCATTGTGCTTCATATAAGCAGCAGACCGCGATGAGATTAGTAATCATTTCAAAATTGTGTGTTGTATTGCTGACTGTGCGTTGAGTGCAATAATTCGTTAATGTCCGATGGCGCCAAGGCTATGACAGGACATCAATTTGGTCATTTTGTCACATTAAAAGGATAATTCCAAATGCTACACGGTTGCACTGTTTTTTTATCGAGAAGCTCTTGCATCACAATCTTTACCTGCTGATATGGATTGTGTTTTGTTAAATGCCATTAAAGTGGTAAATTCCATCAAGGAAAAGTCATTTTTCGAAACATTTGTGAAGACATGGGTTCTTTATACGCAAATATTCTTAGCACGGAGATAAGACGGCTTTCGAGGGGTAACGTCTTGGAAAGAGCTTTCCTGTTGAAATCCGTACTTTTGATGTATCTACAAGATGGGGAACCGGAATATGAGAACATATTTTCCAATTCCTTTTGGCTTTTTAGTCTGGCTTTCCTTGCTGATATTTTTGCGCACTTAAAAGCTCTGAAGGCTTGATTTCTGATCGACTTCAATTGGTAGAAATAAATTTGATTCATTCCTGTGCGTTCAAGAACTCATGGAAGACTTAGTTAAATATGGTATTATGATAAATTGTGGGGCACGTGTTTGCAGATATGCAAATTACTTTGTATAATTTAAAACAACAGCTGATTGACTATTTCCCCAAAGAAATTCAAAACAGTTGGGACAAACACAGATGAATACTGAATTCGTTTTTAGACAATTCCGTTGAACAAGCTGAAATTGGGGAAATGAAAAGAAAAACTTATTGAAATATCATATGATGGAATGTTGAAACTAGACTTGTTTTCCCAGAGCGTAGATCAATTGTGGCCCAAAAGAATGCAAGAATACTCCGAGCTTGCGGACAAAGCTATAAAGTGTATGGTCTCATTTGCTACATCATATGTGTGCGAATTAATTTTCTCGTTTATGACTGTCATCAAAACAAAAGTAAGATCGTCTCAAACTTGAGAATGACATCATTGTGTGTGTCCCGAATACAGAGCCCACATTTAAAAAGTTAGTTTCTGAAAAGCGTACACATGCATTGCAGCACTAATGTTTTTATGTTTACAGTTATTTACGTTTAGGTTTTTGAATTTATTGAAAATTTTATTATTTTAAGTTTGATTTATGTTGGTTTACTTTGTGAAAGGCAGAAACAAACATCTTGAAAAGACATTCTGTTTAATTTTGGAAGAGCTTCTGCGATCCCTCCTAACCCTCTATCGCGACGCCCACTTTGGGAATCGCCACGCTGAAGAATTGATTCAATAACTACATTTGGACATTTAAAATCGGGATTTTATTTTCAGTTCCACATGGTGTTTAAAAAATGTCGCATATGTTCGTTTTTATGTCGTTGAGATACCTTTTTTGTGTAAGGGAAGAGTAATATGCATCTTCGATAACGCCAATTTTTCCAAATGATGAAACTGATAACACTGGCATTTATAATCGAGTAAAAATTAATTTAGCATAGGTGGTCTAAGACTGCAAACAGAAGAATATATTGACAACTGACATTATGCGAACAGAAAGCCAGTAGTCGGAAACTAAACTAATCTGTAAAATCCATATTGGCATATTAGTAAGGTGTACGTGTTTTCTTGAAGTAGCCAATAGAGCAAATCAGTAAGGAATACCAAGCTAGATATGTAGTGTAGAACTTATAAGAGAAGTGCAGTTAGAATCAATGATATAAAAATTACAATAATAGAGAAACTGGTTATAAATAAACTGAAAATACAAAAATTTGATGGTTTTTATATTCTATGAACAACTTTCTAACCAACAACAGCTTACGATGATAACTGACGGATCAACAAATCATAAAACTATTATCTTGTTTCCTTGATGTATGATAATATTCCTACAGGAAATCTTTCCCTGGAGAAAGTTTTTATTTGTAAAATACGGCTAAAATAATAACTTCTAGAGTAGAGACCGCGGTGGTCGAGTGCGAGAACGCATTGGCCACTCGAGGTCACAGTAAATGCAGTTGCTCCGTTGGGGCGATCGAATCCCGACTGAGGCGACCGCATTTGCTTAGTTAAGTTTAAGGTGCATGTTGCATGAATGTTTAGTATGTAAGGGACGCCCGCACCCCCCTGAAGTAATGCGAAAGCGGTTCCGGGGGGGCAACGGTAGTAAGAATGAGTGAGAAAAAAAATAACTTCTAGAGTGTAATATTTATGTTTCAAAATCATTTAATTGAAAGCAGCGCTTCAATGTTTTTTTTATAAAAAGAATATTTTTTATTTTATATGGCATTATTGTTATTGTTTGCTTTTTAGTGAGTTTAACAATAAAAATGGTGAACGACGAAAATGAAGTTTCAAGAAAACATTTCTGAAAAGCACCTACTGCAAGGATTATGTTTTGTGGTGTTATAAAAGTTTACAAAATAACAATTTATTTCTTGTAGACACAACGCTTCCATTGGTTTAAAGAATTTAAACCGCTGAATCAAAACCTTCCAGTTACACCGGAAGTGTTACAGACTTGTAAACAGGTCATCCTGTAACATCTAGAAAAAAAGACACATTAAAAACCAATATTTAATTCTTACTTGTATAAGTCAGCTCTCTTACCGTTACGCTATTATCGCAACGAGGAGCTGCTGTCGCAAGCCACTAAATCAACATATTGAAAATTTCAGTTTGTTAATGTTTTTTGCTTTACCTCGTTGAAACTCATATTAATTAATAGTTGACGTGATATTTTAATATTTTTATCAGTTATTATACGATTTATTACTTTTACTTTGTCAAGACATTACAGTTGCATTGATAATGTATTTTGCTTAGCTCAATTGGCAGAAAAGTCAATTGCACATAACAGACAATTACATTTGGTCTTCAGAGATGTTAAAAAGCATATGACAGCGTCCCCATCAATAAATTATGGGAAACACTACACGACAGTGGTATCAGTGAAATATATATTAATGCCATCCAACAAATATACAAAGACAATGTAAGCAGAGTTAAAATAGGCAACTCCTTATCACAAGAGTTTCATTGTTCTAAAGGATTACGTCAGGGGTGTCCCATGTCACCAACATTGTTTAAAATATACCTGAATAAAACTTTATACAACTGGAAACGAAAATGCAGAGGGATGGGACTACCAATAGGAGACAATAATTTATATACACTTTTGTTTGCTGATGACCAAGTCATTATAGCGGGTGATGAAGAGGATGCCGAGTACATGATTAGAAAGTTGATCGAAGAGTATGCAGTATGGGGACTAGAAGTGAACATTAACAAAACAAATATATGGTAATAGGAGGACAAGGACGAGATCTTGAAACAGAATACGGAGTAATAGAAAGTTGCGCTGAATATAAGTATTTAGGGGTGATAGTTACCAATGAAGGGATTAAAGATAAAGAAATATTGAAGAAAATTGCACAAGGGAGACGGACAATCCAATTATTAAACTCTACCCTGTGGAGCGATCAGATAACGAAAAACATAAAAAGAATCAAAACAATAACAGAAAGTGTGATAACTTACGGCTCAGAGGTATGGACGATGAACAAAATACA